>QZGG01001398.1:0-66437 GCA_006409495.1 Sedum album | reverse complement strand
TAGCGTACCTTCAAATATTTAATTACATCACATATGATCAATAACCATAAAGATTCTGCATGAAGCTTGATGAGTATGGTACGGGTTCTCATTTAAGATGAACAAGTCTAGGAACCTTACTCTGGAGCATGATACCCAAATGTTCCCAAAACTCTTGTTGAATGAAGGCGAGCCGCCATATCAGGAGCTTGGTTGGAGAGGTTGAAATCGGCAATCTTAGCTTTAAAATCTTCCAACAATAAAACATTGCTAGACCTGATATCTCTGTGGATAATAGAGGGTTGGACCTTCTCATGTAAATACTCCAAACCTTTTGCTGCATCAACAGCAATTCTGACTCGCTGCATCCAGTCAAGTACAGGACCAGGTTGAGCTCCCTGAACACCCTTCCTTCCTGTTGTCGTAATATATTCAATCAAAATAATTGTGCAGATACGAAACTACTAGAAAAAGTTACAGACAGTTTTGCATGTCTTACTATTTTGAGCTAAAACTAACCTTTTCGGAGGGATGAAATAATGAAATGAAATATTACAGCAATCAGGCAGGAAATATAAGTAACTGTAAAGAATAAGGCAGTACCAAACTGGCTCACCATGTAAAATATCATGTAAAGATCCCATGGTTGCATATTCATATGCAAGCACACGGTTACTTCCTTCAACACAATAACCAAGCAACTCAACAACATTCTCGTGTTTTAACTTTGAGACCATAGCAAGCTGATCAAAAAGAACCAGGTACTATTAGTGCTTTTGTAAGTACAAATAGAGTACTTTTCAGCAACAAATAACTAGTTCATGAATGAAATATATATTTGATTAACATGAGTGAGGTGTGAGGATAATCATACTAACCTGGGTCAAGAATTCATTATTTGGTTCAGGGTCAGAGGAGACATCAAGCTTCTTCAGAGCTACCGCTTTTCCATTACTTAAAGTCGCATGGTAAACTCTTCCGTATGACCCTTCACCAATTAATGATTCAGATCCGAAATTATCAGTCTTTGCTTTCAGCTCTTCCAGAGATAATTGAGGAACTTCAATAGTTGGAAGTGCCTTTTGCACTTCAGGTCTAGCAGGAGCTGCCACCTTAGAGCTTCTCGGGTACCCTACATAAGAAATGGTAAAAACTTAAAATATTGTAGGGCATAGATGGAACTCCTTGGCTGCCCAACAAAATATAAGACATACATGACAGAGTAAGCAAACATAAAATGCACATTGCATACTCAAATGGTCGTAAATCAACACACTTATAGATAACAAAACTTACCATCGGCATTGGGCTTTGGGCTCGGATTGTGACGATTTTCATAAGAAGGACGTGGCTCCTCCGAACTACGAAAACAACAGAGCCACCTAGGCATCTTGTGTTCAGTCCTTAGTTCCTCCTTTTCTTCAACCTTCAAAATCAAGAACAAATAAGTCAAACCAAGAGAAAATTCAAGCAAAATCGCAAATCACAAATCGAATAAAGAGTACAATCCAAAACCCTAGAAAATCAATTCAAATCGAAAACCAGACATAACTAACGATCCACACACATACGCATCATAACAAGATCGATACCTTCGGATGGCGTCGTTGTTTGCAGATCTGATTCGCCGACGATAAACGATTCACCCCTTTTTAATTTCTCTCTCTAAAAACCCCACGAACGCGGAAAATGAAGACGGCAACAAGAGGAAGAAGAGAAGCGTTGCGCGATAAGAAGTTTGATTTGTTGCTTAATTGAGATTAGGCTTAATATGGGGATTAGGAATTTGTTTGTTAATGTCTTAATGATGATTTATTTAATATTTGTGTATTGAAACACTTGAAGTAATTAGAAAGCAAAGAAGACTTTGGAAAAATGTACGCGTTATTGTTGGAAACCGACTTTGAACATTTCCAAGGGAACAAACCCAATCCGTGTGTTTCTTTTCTTGCGGGTTTTCTTTCTTTGTTAAGAATCCTCGGAAATTTCCTACCGTGTTTTCCCCAAATGAGATGCCAAGTGTTTTACAATAGTACTACGCACTGGGGCATAACAAGAAACAAGTCGCAATACAAGAGCTGTTATGTTTTTACGGTAGTTCGAGATATCTGCTCCAAAGCAACAAATAAAAATAGGTATTATCGGCTCCCCGAGTTTGTCTGTTACATATCATCTCTTATTTATACACTCAAATATTAGTACACAGCCCTGTGGAGGATCACTCAGGGGTTCAAACATGTGGGCGAAGAATATAAATACAAGACACCAGAGCTTCCCCATCTAGGAGGTGCCTTATGGTTTTCCTCCATAAACTGACTCTAAACATTCTTTTGCTCTATGGACATTCGACTGAAGGTAAAGCTTCCACTTTGAGCATTTTTTTGAAACAGAGTGTCATATTTCTGCAATGGATGAACGAGTGTCAATGGTTTCCGTATACGCACTGTATAAAAATATGAACTCCAAAAGTGCAGAGAAGTGACTTGCCTGCATGACTTCCTCCCATGAGGCTTTCTCAGAAATACCAAGGATCTGCATTGCTTCCTGTTCCACCATGGATTTGCTCCTGCGCACTACATTTTGTACTGTTTCTTGTGCTACACCGGATTTCGATGCATCTGTAATGATAAACAAATTCAAGGTCAATCAATTTCTTACAAATTTAGCCGCAAATTAAATAATGTCGTAACATTGATCCCAACTTGGACAACTCTTTTGGTCAGTTGAACAATAAATGATCAAGGTGTAAGATATTCCAGAACAACAGAAACTAGATACGTAAAAAAATTACGACACCCTACCGGGGAAATTTTCTACGGAATACAGTTAATCCTGAAATAGCCAGTCCAATAATGGAGCAACAAACAAAACCATAACTTGATAAAGCTCATACGTTACTCATTCAAGTCTGATAGTTGAGAATGTGGGGAGAGGAACGACGTGGTTCAAACTCAACAACCCACTTCTGATTTACAAGAGAATGTTCAATGAGAGGGCTAAAGGAAAATGAAGACTATACCTGACCAAATATGGAAGATGACACAATTCCAAGAGTATTTAAATACTTTCAAATATATCAGGTCTTGATGAAAATATATTGATAAAGGACTAACGAGAATTCAATGCATTTTTATACTCTGGAAAATATCACCAGAGATACAGAAATCATGGATAATTTGCTGGGGGGTGCAGAATCACTGAGAGTCTGAAATAGGCCATGGCACTAAAACAAAAATCAAAGCAGTAGAAACGTCGAAGCCTATACACTTAGAAACAAATAAAACAATGAAGCATCAATATCGTAGATAAAATCATGATTGCATTACACTATGTCCCAAACATATAAATTTTGAGTATTTCTATTCAGATATTCAGATACATCAACAATCCTATTAACTCATACACCAAATGAAATATGCATCGAATCCAAATATTATACCACAGCTTCGCATATCAGATCTTTTCCTACGGGGACAAGTGATCGACAAGGCGAATATTCTCATCACAATTATAAAATTCAAACCCAGCACTACAATATCATACAAAAAAATTAAGCAAAAGAAAGTGTAGTAGAAGTTCAAATGCAAATCATTTTCTCTGGAAACCCAGAAGCCAAACAACATGATGCTCCCACATTTTTTTCATTCCAATTTTCATATATCACTAAAGATTTTCGGCTCCTGATTATTCAATATTCAACAAGACCTTCAAAAACAGGAAAACCATAAAATAATTTATATGCTAAGACGGACAATAAAACAGGGACTTGATGACGAACCCAATCTAAATTCATGCCTTTTATGCTAATTCCATTTTTTCCTAAAGTCGCATCTAATGTTGAATTATATAACAATGAAAAGCAAGCCTAAGCTCAGTGTGAAATCTTTGTCATGCAAACTGAATGTCACTATGTGACGCAATACAAAGCAGAGATACCACCAACTAATTCAGTTACAACACGTGTGCAAGCAAATATCTGACTCAAAATACTCAATATAACATAAACAAACTCTAAGGTTACAAAATTATTTCATTCATGAACTCACTTGCTAATGCTTGGCGGTACGCTTGAAACAGGGCCCTACAAACAACCGTAGCACCAACAGCAAGAAGATTAGCTATGATCCTCAAAGCCTACACAAACAAGCAACAGTCAGAAAAAATCATCATTCTCCCATAGGATTTATCACATCATTTGCTATAATCAACTCTAAGTAACTAAAATGTTGCTACTGAGAAATCACTGTTACATTAAAATCGAAAATCAAACAGCTTATTTCTACAAATCCCTACTTCGGATTCATGAGCTATTTTGAATAGTCAGTAAAATAAAATAGTTGAAGGGGATATGAATCAACCATTGTAGACTGCAGCAGGAATTACTAAGCTGTCGAAACTTTCGTGCCGACGCTGATTGAATTTGGGATTGTACCGAAGCCGATCGAATTAGGGTTTGCACCGGCGAAGTGGAGACCCGTTTGTGATTTATAATAAATTTGCAGTTTGGATCCCAACAGCCAAGTCATGCCTCAGTAATCTCCATATCCAGCCTGCTGCAGTTCGAAAAGTGATTTCTGTAACTAGTGCGTTACAGCTGCGTATTAGTTACAAATCATCGTCACTGTCACTTTCCATATGTGGAGGTGCAATGTTCAAACAATGATCTATGCGTTTCTCAATCCACGCAAGTCGCCTCTCAAAATTCATTACTGCCACATGCATGAGGCGAATGTCAACCTGTGCAACTCTTGCACATGCACGAAGTAAAATGTAGTAATCAGCATGTGCAACATAAGTGTAGGCACCTTCATCTTTCTTCCTTACATAGTAAAGATAGTCGTGTCTCTTCACATTGACCCGAGGAGGGATATAATAAAACCTGTTCTCCTCCATGTCTGCTTTGAGTCGATTAATCGATTCTTCCTTCTTACAGTTTGATGAAACCTGGTCATCAGTGGAAGGGAAAGTTGGATCCTCTTTTGGCTCTCGAAAACCATGGTCAACACTGTGGGTTTTCTCGGAAAAATCATCCAAATGGGCAGATAAAACTGGCCCTTCACCACTGTATGCAGTCCTCTTACTATCACTGGAATACCCATCATGAGGTGTCTCGCAATCCCTATATCTTTTCCCTTTCAACGTGTTGACATAAGGGGTTCTACATTCTTCATTTTGTTCCTGAGATGACAATAAAAATGCAAGCTACGCGTCAAAATCGTAACATTTGACATAATGTAATTAACAAAATAGATATCACATTTCAGGTTTATAATGTAATTAAGAGAAAGTATGAACAAAATAATCTAATTTAAGGATTTGCTACAAACGGTTTGCGAAGAAACATTGCCCAAGAAACTGAATCATCACCTGCTTATTCTGGTAAATATCCCAAAAATCCTTAGCAATTGTGGCGACCGTTTTCTCGTATTCACTTGACAATCTTCTCTCAGCAAAAACGATATCATTGCAATAGTTCAAATATGTGGGCAAATCCTTGGAGTATTCTGTGAGAAAATTGAAAGCAAATGGTAAAAATTCTGAATGACCAGTACAATGTAGGCAAATAGCGTGATCATCTAGGAATGATGTTGAGTCAGTTACCATATTTATCCTGGAGCTTTCCATAGGTTGCTTGAAGATTGCATAAAAGCTCCCCAGCATCAAGACTAGCATCCTTATCCGACATAGAGACACCCTTCGAAGGCGACTCATCCGCGCTACAGGGAGGGAATTCAGAATTTGACGAAGGTTGGGAAGAGACATTGGAACCAAATATCATTTCATAACCGCTTATATATTTTTCCCAAACCCCAAAACCATGTATGTTATATATAATCCGTACCGAGACAATTAATACTGCCATCACATAGACACGAGTGGGAAGCCTTAATTCATTAACAGAAAACCATAACTCAGCCGGCATTGCCCAATCAACTATGCGGTTTGCATGATGGAGAATTTTTTCAACAGGAAGTGACAGTTGCCTGAGATATCGTGAAGCAATGGCATTAAAGTTAACAGGAGGCAAATCTAATCCAATAGCATCTGCGACCTGCGCTGCCATTGCTTCTAGTTTTGGTAATGGGATAACTTCTGAAGGCCTGAACATAAAACTCGCACTCAGAGGGCATACACTCGAACGGCGCGCAAAAAACTTTCTCTATCTCGGTAAATGCAGCTAAATACGGAAGCTTCCCCTCAAGAGTCCACTTCAATATATCGGTTGGGAGTACAGACTCCCTAGCAACATGGCAGGCCAGAAAGGATACTGCCAAAGAAGAGGATAGCGGTATCATATTTCTCAATGATCTATACCAGATCATTATTGCTCGTTCCCCGTGCGAGTTTCTGAATTCACTATAATACCTTGGAGGACGTTTAGTATCTTCTGGTACTCCTACAGATAAGTTTATTAAACCTCAAACAAGTCATTACCAAGTTACCAAACAAAACAACCTGAATCAAATGTTCAGCGCACTTATTATATACATACTGAGATTCGTGCATGCACACTCACCTTGTTGCCTGGCTTCTGACTCAGTAATTGCGTTGTCAGCCCAACCATCATCAAAGACTCCGGAAGCAGCCACAAATCTCAGCCAAATTGACGAGGCGTAACCACAAATCAAAGGATTAACATCAAAACTCTCCACTAATGCCTTGCACTGCATCGCAAGCATAATTTGAACACCCATCACATACCTCCACCTAACAACAGAATAAGAATATTTATACCTCGCCTGTTCATCAGCACCATACTCCATCGGCAATCCAAAATCAAAAGGACCACTAAAATCCTCTCCCATCACCTCCTCCTTCACACCACCACTTCTATCAAACACCCCTTGCACATTACTCCCCGTCATATACTGAGAAATCGGCTCAGCTTTAATCATATTAACACGAGGAATTGTCTTACGGCGATGGCTGTTCAAATATAAACCAACACATTCCGCGCCAGTACCTGCAAAATCCTCATCAGCAACTCCAGTTTCTATCACATTCTGGCTTTGTCGGTGACAGTCGGTGCAATAGTAATATCCATCGTTTTGTTGTTCAACCATTCCCCCGCACATCTCACATGTCTCATTATAACCTTCCTCCTCATCCATCACCTTCCTGTATAATACCAAAACATTGCATATCAATCATATGAACGCTTTCAAAGATACATAAACAAATTGCTGTATAGAAGAATATGTCTTACTGTATTTTGTGAAAATTCAGGGTTTTGGGAACTGTGCTGAGTTTGTGGTGGATTTCCTCTGCCTCTGCCGCCGGGGATGAAAATTCTAGGGTTAGGGTTTTCTTCAACAAAATCTAGAAATTCAGAAATACATACGCAAATAAATTTTCATAAATCGCGTTATTGATGGAAAAGGTGATAACTCGGAAAGCGAATTACCTCGCCGGAGATGGCCGATACGAGGAATGCTGCTATTTTCGACGACGAGAAACTCAATAGCACTCGGATGTATTTTCAAGAATAGACTGAAAACGTCGTCGTTTGGAAGGTCTATCAAATTAGTGAGTCTGATTCTCTTCGTTTAATTCCTTAATTTTTGCTATCGAAAAAAATCCTTAATTTTTGTAAAATTAACTTAACTATTTTTCATCCTTATAATATTTAACAGGTGACTCTGTTTTCAAACTATTAAGTTCGTTTTATTCAGTTAATGTTTTTTAGATGTGTTACGCGACAATACCATCTTTCTTGAGATTCTTAAACTGGGACATCTTGTTGATTCGATTTTGGAACATCGATTTAGAAAGTACGCTTTTCTTATCAACAGATGCTTCAGTAATTGACGTGCTTTATTAGAATACTGAAATTTGTGTTTTAAAACATTTGTATACTTCTACTCTTTGAGCTTCAGTGTTCCATGAGTATTCTCTTAAATAGAATGAGAAAGTTCAGCTATACATCAACACGCTTATAAATAACAAAAGCTGTTATGTTTTATAATAGTTCGAGATATCTGCTCCAAAGCAACAAATAAAAATCAGTATTATCAGCTCACCGAGTTTGTCTGTTACATATCATCTCTTTTTTATACACTCAAATAATAGTACATGCCCTGAGGACGATCTCTCAGGGTTCAAACAGGTGGGCCAAGAATATAAATACCAGAGCTTCCCCATCTAGGAGGTGCCTTATGGTTTTCCTCCATAAACTGACTCTAAACATTCTTTTGCTCTATGGACCTTCGACTGAAGGTAAAAGCTTCCACTTTGAGCATTTTTTTGAAACAGGGTGTCATATTTCTGCAATGGATGAACGAGTGTCAATGGTTTCCGTATATGCACTATATAAAAATATGATCTCCAAAAGAGAGGTGACTTGCCTGCAGGACTTCCTCCCATGAGGCTTTCTCAGAAATACCAAGGATCTGCCTTGCTTCCTGTTCCACCATGGATTTGCTCCCGCGCACTACATTTTGTACTGTTTCTTGTGCTACACCGGATTTTGACGCATCTGTAATGATAAACAAATTCAAGGTCAATCAATCACTTGCAAATTTAGCCGCAAACTAGATAATATCATAACATCAATCCCAACAAGGACAACTCTTTTGGTCAGTTGAACAATAAATGAACAAGGTGTAAGATCTTCAAGAACAACAGAAAAATGCATACAGAAACTAGAAACGTAAAAATATTATATGACACCTAGAAAGAAATACAGCAATGAAGCATCCAAGATAGCAGATAAAATAATGATTGCATTACACTATCTCCAAAACATATCAATTTTTGAGTTTTAGTATTTCTATTCAGATACATCAACAATCCTACTAACTCATACACCAGATGAAATGTGAGAACCATCATCGAATCCAAATTTTATACCAGAGCTTCCCATATCAGATCTTTTCCTATGGAAACAAGTGATCAACAGTGAAAACATTCTCATTACAATTATAAAATTCAAACCCAGCACAACAATAGCAAACAAAAAAATTAAGCAAATGAAAGTGCAGTAGAAGTTCAAGTGCAAATCATTTTCTCTAAAAACCCATAAGACTTTTGATAATTGGGTTTCCATCTAAGTCAAACAACATGATGAATATCAAAATTAACATTCATTCAAGTTGCCTCCCGCATTTTCTTTCATTCCAATTTTACATATATCACTAAAGATTTCTGGCTCCTGATTATTCAAGATTCAACAAGACTTTGAAAATAGGAAAACCAGAACTTAATTTATATGCTAAGAGGAAGACTGAAACAGGGACTTAATGACGAACCCAATCTAACCTCATGCCTTTTATGCTAATTCAAAATTTAATTTGCCAAAGTCGCATCAAATGTTGAATTATATAACAATGAAAAGCAAGCCTAAAGCTCTTAAGCTCAGTGTGAAATCTTTGTCATGCTAAACTGAATGTCACCCTGACTCAATAAAAAGTAGAGTTACCACCAGCTAATTCAGTTATAAAATGTGTGCAAGCAAATATCTGACTCAAAATACTCATTATAACATAAAAAACTCTGAAGTTACAAAAAATCCATTCATGAACTCACTTGCTAATGCTTGACGGTACGCCTGAAACAGGGCCCTACCAACAACCGTAGCACCAACAGCAAGAAGATTAGCTATGATCCTCGAAGCCTACACAAACAAACAACAGTTAGAAAAAATCATCATCCTTCCATAAGTATTTATCACATCATGCGCTATAATCCACTCTGAGTAACTAAAATGATGCTACTGAGAAATCACTATTACATTAAAATCGAAAATCAAACAGGTTATTTCTACAAAACCCTAACTTCGGATTCATGAGCTATTTTGAATAATCAGTAAAATAAATGGTAGAAGGGTATAAGATTCAACCATTGTAAACTGCAGTAGGAATTACTAAGTTGTCGAAACTTCCGCGCCGATTGAATTTGGGATCGTACCGAAGCCGATCGAATTAGGGTTTGCACCGGCGAAGCGGAGACCCGTGTTGTGATTTATAATAAATTGAGGTTCTCCGTGTAAATTCCAAGACTTGGGTAACAAGCTACTTTTGGTCAGCGTTATGTTATGGAAGTATGGAATAGCATTAAACGGCGTAGTTTTGCCAATAAGATTCTTTGAAAGGTAAAATGCGGTAGCTTGCCCTACTGTAACATCCATCCAACTTTGTCTCCCTGTCCTCAAACTCAAAGAGACATGCCCCAAATGTCCTCATTGAAGTTCATGTGATTGGACACAAGGGAAGCACTCATGGCCTGGACATGATACCACCCAAATCAAGTATAATATGTTCACTATATTTTTTTTCTAAATTACAACCACAATGAATGTTTTTGGTGGCAAAGCTATGACATAGCTCAAAAAGACAGCACAGCACACTGTAAGTACAACTTTACAAAGTCCTCGACTTTGTGACACTGGCAAAAAAATTAGCACGGGCACAAGGATCGTGCTTTGCATAGCAGATAAGTAACTGAAGTAGCCACATAATGTGTGATTGTGTGAAGAGCCCAAGCAGAATTTTATTTATAGGCAAGGGGCTACGTCAAAGCTTGTGGTTGCACAAAACCATGTGAATCGATGACATAAGGCATCCTGTCCACTAAGGAAGAGAACTCAAACAGTAATGAACCTCAAAATGAATATGCTACTTATTCTAAAGAGGGGACCGACCAATGAGCCTGCACTGTTCTGGAAGCAGTGAGGAAATAACTTGCCCGCTAACAGGGAGAAGCTCACCATCAATGCCGCAACCAGATGTGGTGTTTTTCCCATTCTTAAGTTTCACAGACTTCACCTGTGTATAATTAGTAAAATGTGACTTCAGTAATGAGTATATAAAAGTACAGTTAGCACTAGCAGCTTGCCAGCTTGTGAGCACTTAAAGCTACTTGTATCCGTTTGGGTATTTTTTCAAAACTGCATGAATCAATCAGTAGCCCTAAGTTGCAACTAAAATACTTCATGGAACAACAGTTGCACAATTTTTATCTGGACAGCAAAATCTCATTTCCATTCTATAATTTGATGAGAAGTACAGGAAAAACTAAAATTTGAATAGGTAAAAGAAGTACCTTGACATATTCTACGTACGGGAGCGATAGATGTTTGCCAAGTTGCAAGAGCAGAAAGAACCTCAACAGCCTAAAGCGGCCACTTCCATGAACTAATAGTAAATCTAGAGTGTTGTCATCATGCACAGCTGCCGGAGCAACTACCTGTGAACTAAATCCTTGGACAGTTTTGCATGAATGATTACAAACAAGCACACCTAGAAATAATCCCTTTGTAGACACCCACTTGTTTTCATGCCTAATGACAACATTTTATCATTTATCTGTTTCAGCTTCAGGTGGCCCTGGCAATTCAATTGGATTCTCAACATCCCAATTTGGCTCAGAATCCCATATCGGCCCTGGGTCTGACAAAGTTGAAGAAATGTCCTCTTTATCATGTGATACAGAGTTTGCCCATGAGCATCTATTTGATGAATCATTAGTGGTCATCCCAGCCCAGCCCTTATCTGTCTTAGATTTTGACCTGGTTCTTGGCCAGCTCGGAGTTGTTGCATGAGGTATTTGAGGATGTATGACTTCTGGCTCCGCTACATCATTGCTCCTTCCAAAAGACATCCGTTTTGATTTTGGATCAATGCCCCGAACTACCTCCGATGGCTCTGAATTTGCATGTGAATTATCCATGTCTCCAAAGGACATGCGACTAGGAGTCATTATAGAATCTATACTTGACAGACTTGAGGCTCTGGGAAGACTCTCCTTTGAAGATCTTCTCATGATGTCTGTATATAGATCTTGCATATCAACTACATCATGTTCCGCTGAAGATAACTTTTCTGCAGGGAGGTATTCCACCTCAAAACTGTACTTCGGCAAGCATAGGAATTTCAGGACACCAGCAACTAGATAACGCAAGGGGCCAAAGCGCTTTTGATATTTCTCTGACAGTTCTAACACTGCAACCAAATGAAGACTACATCATCAGCACAATGCATGAAAGAAACAACTTCTCATTCTTCAGTAACACAAAAATTGACCGAAAAACTTACCATCGCTAACAAAGCCATAGTAAGCAACAGTCATTCCATAGTGGATGGCACCGGTCTGTATCCACTCAACAGCTAAGACATCAGTGGCTGTCAGTCCACCCTGAAACAGAAGTAAAAAAGAATCAGTCAAACCCTCGCGACTCGGTTTAGGTTGTATATCTTCATTCCACAGTAGGGACTGAGTTTTACGGTATACTCTTTAGTGAGCTTCCAAGCCCCATAAGTTCCTAGATGAACTCTTATTATTAGACAGTTTCATATTTTTTGGCTGGAAGCCAAGGAAATAAAGATTACAAATTAGAAACACTTGACTAACGACTCTAAGGCAAATGATGGGTCCATTGAACAACTAGCCTAACAAAAAGCTCAGCTAACCATATTGCCAAGATTCCAAGACATTAAAATGCAGGATCAGGTCATCAGGATCAATAAGCAACAGATTTTGCTGACGTAGCATGCACAAAAGATTTTACCTTCACAATAGCAATAGCAGCAGAAATTGGATCCCTGACCCCCAAAACAGTCCATACCAATGAATTATCTGAACCTGCAGGTATAATGCCAATCGGAATAGATATCGCCTCTTTCTGGTTACCTCTACTAAGCAAACCATTGAGCACCTACAATATGACAACACATAAATATATATGTCAGTATCTAGATGAATAGCGGTAAACACCACTTCCAATACAGCATGTCATTAATATGATTTGATGCCTCTAATCCCAAATTACTTCAACTTCCAGGTCACTCATTTGAGTACTATTACTGCTAATATGAACATCCAATAACAATTGCAATCTAAAAAATGAAAAAAGGCAAATATCGGCTTGAGGCTGCTTCCAGTAAATATATTGAATAAATCAATTAACTGCGCCAAGGGACCTCCAACTGATCAGTTCAATCAGTTAATGACCTTTTCCACAGCTAGCACATACACAAAACATGATGTAAAATCCTCCCTTGACATTCCAAGTCGTCAAACAAACAATAAAACATATAACAGTTCAATGAATGGCTAACCTCATTCACAATCCCATCACCACCTACACAAATGATGCCTGAAGACAATTTAAATTATATTAGAAGATACAATCTAAGATGAAAGGGAACATAACACTGTAGAAATCAAAATTGTTACCATCAGGACATGTGCTGAAATCAACAGTGGCCGCAAGATTTTTAGCATGACCAGCTGAAGTGGTATTGACAACCTCCATCCTAAATCCGGCAAGCTGAATTTTTATAGCCATAAGACCCAAGTGGTGAGCGAAACAGTTTATAACAACAATAATAAGTAAATACTACAATGACCACACCACAATAGATCCTAAGTTTAGTTTACATTTCAGATACCCTATGGTTTAAACTTCAACTAGAAATTATTTCCCAAAAGGTTAGTAAGCACAAATTAGACTTGACTGGTAACCGAATTGTGAATCCCACTTATACAATATGGCGGGTGCGCACAACTAAAGCGAATCCTGCGAGGCAAGCAGCAGAAAGGGACTAACAAGAGGAAATTGATATTTTACCTTGAATACAGGCTCAACAAGATTATGAAACACTTTAGTGGAACGGCCACGCCCAGAACGGGGGTTTAATATCACCAACACTTTTGGCGGACTTTTACATTTTAAATGCAACTCAATAGGTGTATCAACAATAATCAGCTCTGAGGAGGTCTGCTTTTTTGCTGACGCCAAAGGATGAGGTAAGCAATTAATAAAACATTGTTGATCTGCAAACCCCAAGACCCATTGCAGTGCTTCTTCAGAGTTAGACGCCAGGAAGCAGAAGTCCTTGCGGTTTCTTCGAGCTTTCATGAAACAAGAGAGGCCACAAGAACCTTTACTCAGAGGATAAGCGTGAACTGTAAAATGCTTAACCCCAACGTTATATGTTACCTATCAAAATAATTGATGGTAGCTGATTAAGGCAACATAATTAAATCCCACCTCTGCTTTAACCCAATATTAAAGGAAATAAAATGCTTACAGATACGACATCATCTAAAGCAAGCCTGTGAGAGCCCCAAAATAATGCTACGGTCGTAAGCTTTGCATCAACACCAGGTTCGTGTTTAGTCTCCTTGGAGGAACTTTGATTGACTTCAGTAGTACTTTTAATTTTCTTTTTAGTAAGGCTCAGTTTTGCACAATATACAACGGAACCCAATAAGTTAGCATTCTCATCTCCTCCGATATCAATCCTATGCTCTTCCTTCCTGTTACCTTTGTCCTGCTGCTGATTCCCACCAACATCGCTCGTCCTTGAAGCCTTCACTTTTCCCCGCTTCTCAGGGAACACGACAGGTGATGTTTGCTGTCCTGCAGAAGTAGATATTTGCGGACATAACCCCAGACGCCGCAAAGAATTCTGAGGCGAAGATAATTTTCTACTGCTGTTTCGTGATAGAGACTCGGTCTTCAGCATACTTTTCTGTCTCCACTCAGCAAATGACCAACGAAACAACAGCAATTGCCAGAATTACACTTCTCTCGTTCTCTCTCACACACATGAACTGACTGACGGACTGGTGAGGTATCAAAAAAAATATCAATCCAACACTAACAAAGTCTCATATCAGCTGATCAACAACACCAAGCCCTAAACTACCTCAAAATCCACCAACTCCCCCTTCAGTTCAACCAAAACATACCATCCCCTTCCTAACCAATCAAACACCACACCACCTCATAACCTCACCTCCAATCGATCCAACAGCACACTCCTCTTCCTCAATCTCCGGCTTAATAACCTAAAATTCCGCAAAATCTAACACACAAAATTCAAACTATAATCGGACAATCGGCGTTTGCGAATCGATGACGTAGACTAAGAGTAAAATATTGCGATGAAAAATTACCAGATCTGATCAGGCGCGGCGGTCGGTTGGGTTGGTAGGTTGCCGGTGAGGCTTCTTCTCTCTGGCTGCTCGAGTCTTGTTTTCTTTTGAGTTTTTGATCGCCTCGCTGGCTCCCCCGTAACCTCCCTATTTTTGGATTTTTATATAAATTTTTGCGATTTTTATAATTTTGAATGGTTATTTGTAATTAAATATATCCATTAAGGAAAAGGTTTCAGAGAGACAACTAAAGTTTTGTAAGACGGAGGGACAACATTTCAACCGTTAATTTCTATTAATCCAACGGATGAGATTAAAAGTAAAAAAACCTCCAAATTCAACGGCCCCATGTTTTTCGCAAATCCAACCGTCAACTTTAATAAAAACTAACTTTAATCTCAATCATCAGATTAATCAAATCAACGGTTGAGATTTTATCCAACTGTCTCACAAGTACTTAATGACATTAAGTTAATGTCCTCCTAGAACTTAACCCTATCAATTAATATTTTTTGATGAAAAATACCAATTAATAATTGATACGTGGAATACATACCAACCTAACCACTTCCTATTATTTTATTAAATTAGTTACGTTAAGGAATATTGGAATTGAATTATTCAGGGTTTTATTTAATTAGGATTTTTCTGTGGATATTCTTTTTGGTCAACTCATTAATGCACACTAAAATATTCGTAGAATTTAAAGAAATATGTGGAAAAGGTAATATTGTGTTAATATGAAATAAAACATATGTCTTAAAGTTAAAGTGATAGCTTGGCTTTTGCTAGTATTTAATTTTATAACTAATTTAAAGTTGTATTTTCAAAGGTGAAAAAATGTTTGAGTTCGATTTAAGGGGGTTATTTAATTTTTGCGAGACATAAAAATAATATTTCAATTATTGACTTAACTAAATGATTGTTATCTCCCTATTAAGAATCCGAGAGCATTGGTTGACGGTTTCTCCCGAACCGTCGCCTCTCAACCGATGCCTATCAACCGCAACGCTCCGTCACCTCTCAATCTCTCTGTCTGCATCTTCATATAAATTCGTATTTTGAATTCAATGGATTCGAACAACAACAACAACTGGAGGCCGGCGCAGCCCGATCCGCCCCCAGCAAACACCATCGACGGCGGCGATTGGAGGTCACAGCTCCAGCCTGATTCCCGACACCGAATCGTCAATAAGATGTATCGATGCTCCCCTATTATTGTTTGTTTATCTGTAGATTGGATTTGAACCCTAGATTTTGCCTTTTTATTTTCCGTTTGAATGATTTGTTTAGGTTTTTACTTTCCCCTTCTTCCATTTCTATATATTTGCTGGAAGTTAAAATTACTTTACTAATCATGTTTCTGTTTTTCTGTTTTGGGTTTGATTATTTGCATGGCAGAATGGAGAGAAAGGTCCTCCGTACTTGATAATGGCTTATTCACTTTGCTGAAATTGAGAATCGGGTCATTCACAAGTAACCCCTTACCACCAAGGGAGAAGGTGGATTTCTTTAGTGAGCCATTTTGATAGCTGTTGCTCCTAAGTCTGTCAGATCCTTGCCGCACACATGCCGTGGCTCAGGTGAGTGAAAATTAACGTTTTTGTTTTTTTGGTGATTTTTTGAATTTGATTGTTTAGTGTGATTGATGGGTTGTAGAGGGATTAGGAGGATGAGGGAGTGTCTGCCGCCGGATATGCTGAAGGAGAAGCTACCGAGGTTTTTGCAGAAGTGCGCGCAGACGTTTCAGGAGGATAGGAAATACAGAAATGATTTGCAGTATCTTCGAGTTTGGTTGCAATTGGTAATTTTTAATGCAATTTTGAGCTGCTATGATAAGTTTATTGTATGTTTAGCTCAGGGTATTGTAATGTGGTATAGTTGATTTTGTTGCGGTGTTTGAGAGTTTTTGTATGGAAGATTTTTGAAATGTGTGGTGGTTTTGTAGATGGATTATGCGGATAATCCGAAGGGTATTTTGAGAACTATGGAGATGAATCATATTGGTTTGAAGAAGGCGTTGTTCTATCAGGCGTATGCACTTTATTATGAGAAAATGAAGAAGTACGATGAAGATGAGAAAATGTACATGATAGGAGTGCAAAAGTAAGATTTTTTTGTATAGCTGTGTTGGATTGAATGAGTGTGCTGTATCAATGAGTGTGCTGTATCCTTGCTCTTCAAGTGTGCTAAAGTAAGTTTGACCACGATTTGACCAAGTGTTTAAACGCATTCGATATCATATCATTTTCGTCCGGATTCGACTTATCGGCGTTGTTCGATGACTCAGGATGTGAATTCAAGGTCGGTGAGAGGTTCGTATCGGACTGCGCGTATTCTCAGAATAGGTAATCTCTTTAATTCTCAGAATTTGATTTTGTAAGATTCGTTGAATATTGAAGTGATTGTGTTTTGTTAATAGGTTCGGACAACTTCAAGCTGTTGATCTTGACAGTGTTGCACCAGCCATTAGAGCAGGCATGTCGATTTATTAATTCGGAGCACTATGCATACTATTGTCAGTTAAATTTGGTCAATCGCAAGGTGGCTTGAGCTATGGTACATCATTCACTTTTTGTTTTAAAAATTAACTAACAATGTTATGTTGTCTATACTTGATTTCTCTTGCAGATACTGAAGGTAATAATCTACGTGATGATGTTCCGGAAGTATTTGATAATAAGTAAGAATAATACTTCACTGGTTTATGCACAGCTATTCTTATGAATGATCTGTTCTCTGATGCTATACGAATGTTTTTTTATTCAACAGGGATGCCATAATAGCTTCTATTCCAAGTTATGAAGAGCCGTATATTAAAGTTCCTATAGTCTTGAACAAGGAATGATCATTGTTAGGTAATAACGTTTTTGGTTTGCCAAGTGTGAAAATAATTCATTATCTATGCTGTTTGAGGGATTACCATTTGATTTGTTTCAGCACAATGGAATTATGTTACTTTTAGTACTGATTACTGCTGAGTTCCACTTTCATTTCACTTGATTCGTAGGTTGTGTCCTGTTAGGCCTGTTTTCATAGTAACTTATTGAAGCCCAGCTGAAGTGAAGATAATGTTGCATTTAATTGGTGTTGGTTATGAGTCACGAGTCATTTCTCTAAAGAGCCATGTTTGAGATGATGATGGTACCTTGATGATGCATTTCATTGAATGTATTTGGGATGAAATATAAGAACTTTGATAATGTGTGCCGTCGACTAGCATTTCAAGTGTAAGAACTTTGACTGTATGAAGATTGTGTGTTAATATGAGTTGTTTGTACACTGTCTGTATGAAGATTAGCGTGTGCAACTTATGTGCTATTAGGATCTGGGATATCTCAGAAAAATGAGGTCGTTCATTCTGATGAAATATAAGAACTTTGACTGGATGCTTTCTAGATAATCATTTTATCAAGACAGAGTTAACAGTTATGCATTTGGTTTGGTCCAAGGAACTAAGTACGCCTAATTGTCGTTATGATTTAGTCTATAGAATATGAAATTTCAAAATGAGCATTTTACTTTTAAAATGTAAATTGTCATACTTAAAAAAAGTTGAATGTAATTTGACGGTTTACGCACAATTTTTACTGTGCACCGAATACTAGTCAAAGTAGTTGCTAAATAATTTGTTGAGTTAGGTTTGAAAGAGACTTATTTATTTTGCAAGTAATGAGACATGATTTCAGCCATTGATTTTGATTAAACCGACAGTTGAGATTAAATTGATTTTTAATTTAAATAGTTAGTTGAATATACAAAATACACGGACGGTTAATTACCGTTGGATGATGTAAAATCAACGGTTGAGATGATGTCCTACGTCCTACAAAACTATAAGCGTCTCTCTTGATCCTTTTCCATAATTTGTTAATGGGCTAGTAAAAAACACAAAATGGTGAGCAAGTGATGGTTATCAATATATCGTTGGATTAATGAAAAACAACACAAAAACTGTTTTTATAGAACCTTTTCCTATGTCTAATATTGTTATATTGTACTTTCTTTATTACAAAAGATAACTTTTAGTTTACTGGAAAAGGTTCAAGAGAATTAATTTTTTTTCGTGAAACAGAACGATATCATCTCAACCGTTGATTTTTATCAATTCAACGATTAATATTGATAATCGTCACTCACTAACCGCACCGTATTTTTTGTTAATTCGTTATAAATTTATTTAAATGTCAATTTAATCTCAACCGCTAAATTAATCTATACCAACGGTTGAGTTCATAAATTGCAATACCCTTCTAGAACTCAACCATAGTTCAGTTATTGACAAATGCTGTTAAAATTATAGAAAAAACACATTAAAATTGATAGATTATCAAAGGCAATTTGAAACTAGAGTCATGACTTTGGTACAGCCAAAAAAATTAAATTATATTGAAAAAATACCAAATTTAGGGAATTATAAAATGGTGTCGTTTCAACCAAAACGCACAAAAGATGTTAGTAAAACGAAGATAAATTACTAAAGGAAATATAAAAGAGCGGAAGATATTTTAGTACCAGCAAAAACCCAAAACCCTACTTCCATTACAAACCAGTCGAGACACCATTTCATCTCCTTCATTCGCTTCATCAAATCTTTCAACCATTTTCACTCTAATGTGAAGCTTCGTCGCGCAAATCCGCTGCTAATCGGTTTCAATCGGCGAATTGTTTCGCATCGTTTGATGAAATTTTTGTACTGGAAGAAGTGAAGTGTAGCAGGCAAGCGCTGTGGAGGCTTTGGTTTGAGAATTTTGAAGATGGTTCTGGAAGAGGCGTTGGATTTTGTGTAGATTATCTTTTGGTTTTGATTGATTGAGAGTTTGATTGATTGTTGAGGAAGTGGAGAAGATTGGTGGTGGTGGATATGGAGGCTGGGAAGGCGAGTAAGAAGACTCCGCTGCAGTTGGAGTTGCTTGAGCAGTTTTACGCTGGTGAGTTGAATTTTTTGATTCAACTTGTTTGGATCATTGTGAGTTCGGTTTTCTTGTTTTGTTGGTAAAGTTGAGTAACTGATGGTTTATTTGATTTGGTGTAGAGGAGAGGTATCCGAAGCAAATGGAAATGGAGGAGTATGCAGAGCGTCTGAGATTGACATATAAGCAAGTAAGGGGATGGTTTGTGGAGAGGAGAAGGAAGGAGAAGAAGGAAGATGGAGGGAATCAGGGTTCATCTGCTTATTATGCTGAGAAATTTCGTGAAATTTGTAGGTCGGGGGAGAAGCGTGGGAAGGGTTGTTGGTCTCGGGGTAATTACGCGCTTGCATCTGTGGAAAAGCGCTGTCGGGTTCAGGATACGCTATGGACTCCTGATTATATTATTAGGAAGATTTTGCGAAAAAATGGTCCTTCTCTTGGTGTGGAGTTTGATTCTATTCCTGACAGATCACCCTCCGAAAGTCCAGGTAAGAGTTTAGTCAAATAGGTATATGTTTGCAGCGGGGCTGCGTAGTATTTATTTGATGAAAAATTCATTTTCTGTAGAAGACAAAACAACTCATTTGGGAACAATAACGAGGAGAACGGTGTAAAATTAATAGTTGATATAATTTAGGATAATCATTTACAGCAACAGAGTTATGGCTAACTATGTGTTTTCCTCGAGTCCACTTGCTTTTAAGATGAATTTGTTCGGTCATTGTTCTCTTATACTAAGATAATACTTTTTAAAATGATCTGGCTGACATACTTGATGAGGCTAAAACATCTCATTCCTTACTCATAAATACATGACGTTGAGACACTCTCTGATAATATTGCAATGGTGCAACCTGACATTAAATTAACTTGTGCAGTTTATTATTCTCTTAAAATGGGTAAATTAAAAAGAACTCTAAACACAGAGGAAGATAGGTAAAACCGTAAAATACTAACAATTGAATTACATCGTTGTTTTTTCATATTGTAACCAAAAGTAGGGAATAGAAGTCCCAGACCAGGTAATTTGATTATTTTTAATTCACAAGTTAATTTTTTGCTGATAATAGTTTGCACACGTCATTGAAGTTAGATTTAACTTCAACGGATGCTCCTGCAGTAATGATCTAATACAGCTGTGCTTTTTTACTAGTAGCATCACATTTTGCTGGCCAGGAAGCTCAGGGTGGACCTAAGAGGGGAAAGGTAGTTGTTTGCTAAATACATTCGATGCATGTGACATTCATGAGTGTTTCATCATAACTTAGTTTTTATTTGTTTGGTGCATCAAAAGTGCAATGAAAGAGAGATTCTAGCAAAAAAGCATGGGGTTGGAAAAGGAATGATGACGCTATGGCGTTTAACAAACCCAAATGCAGGGGATTACCGAAATGGAATGAGTGTAGATGATGTATCACCCGTACAAACATCTTCCCAAAAACAGTCCAACAGGAGGAAAAGATTGCAAAGACCTAGGCCCTCAAGAGTATGTATTTGGTAATTGTCATAGATAATTACAGAGACGTGCTAATTTTCTGAAATATTTTCTATAAATTTTCAGAAAGATAACAAAAGACGTGAAAAGAAGGCAGCAGCCCCTTCCCGGAGAAGGAAACAGGTGCTTGCATTTCTCAGCATGAATTTTTCTGTTAACACGTATACTTACATTTGTTTGTATAACGTAGATGACACACAAGCTGCTAGGCCGCGATGATTGCGGGCTTGCTTTTGAAGTTGCATCTCGGGAACAGCATTGCTCATTTGGAGAATTAATAGATGACGAGGAGCTTGAGCTGAGAGAATTACAAGCGGGGCGCAACTCAATAAGGTGCTCCGCTCATTTTGCTACTGGTGGTCTGCATAGATGTTCATTTTGCAAAGGTTTGTTCTAGTGTCAAATACAGTATGATCCTGACAGGCTTGAATACTAATCTTGACGTGTGTTGTGACTATCAGATTTGCTGTCAAAGTTCCCACCTACGACTCTTAAGATGAAGCTACCACTTTGCATTCAACCGTGGCAGTCTTCTCCCGAACTAGTCAAACTTTTCTTTAAGGTTTGTAGGACTTCTGCATATATTGTTTCCATGCCAATTTCATCAATTATGTCAGAACTATTTCTTATGCTTAGTGCACATGGATAAGTTAACTTAGAACAGGAATCAGAGATAGATTAGATTTTATTCTAGAAGGAGGTGTACGTCCCTATAAGCTAAAGAGGGGAGGGAAAAGCTTGAGGTTTACTTTACTGTGATGCATTATGAGGTGCATTTGGGATTGTAAATGGACAATGCTATAAAGAATACTTATGTCAAATAGATATCATACTTCAATTATCCTAGGCCAGTGAGAACTTCCTATGCCCCATTAGCTGTTTGAAATTTTTTAGTGCACATGTCATGTATGCGGATAATAGAAGCTCAATTCATCTGGGGATGAAAGTGACTGCTATATGTACCTGACTGGCAATACAAATCTAATGAACTTCAACGTAAGAGGTTTGAGTGAAGTAAATTTTGTTACTGACTTGATAAGGTATAATAAAAAGCTGAGAAAGGTAATTTCTTTTTTCAAACATTTGCTATGAGGTGGTTAACATTTAACACTTGTATTAAAATTGTGTAAAACATCTATATTAGTTACTATCAAGAAGCTGACGGATGCAGATCAATAACCACTAATTACATTGTGTATCTGTTGTTGGCTAGTTGCTCTTGTGTGTGCTGCTATAGTGAATTTTGTTGTCTTAGTTAAATGTGCTTTACATGTGATTGAGTTGCATTATCAAGTCAAGTGTCATCTTGGCACCCCTGATAATTTAATGATTTCAGATATACATTGGAGTTGTATTCTGATGTTATCAGAAGTGTTTTCTATTTTGTTGCAGGTTGTCCATTTTTTGTACACCTACTCTGCTTTTGTCAGCATTAGCGATTTTACTGTCGACGATTTTGCTCAGGCTTTTCATGACAAGGTGATTTGAATTTTAATCTGGTTTATTCCGATTTGAAATTGTTATGCGGGTTTGTGATTACCGTGAAACGAGGCAACCGTTGCATACTGTGTTATGCCTTTTTTTGCACTTTACATGTACTTCTTATATATTTGTTCTGTTGCCAGTCTTCACCTACTAATTCCTGAATAGTCCTCACTGCTAAATTAATGAGGTCCGAATATCTGAATTCAGCTTAATTTGAAATTCAGGATTCCAAGTTGCTTGGCGAAATTCATCTTTCTCTGCTCAAGTTTCTTCTCTCAAACATTGAGGCAGAGCTAAGCAATGGCTTCCCCCTTCAGTGTAGCACATCATGCAAATTCCTTGGGTTACTTCTTGCGGTATGCTATCTAGAAGATTGATTGTATTGAGTTTAGTTTAGTTTCTAATTCTCCCCATGGAAATTTCTTTTTCTTATCATTACATTATTTCAATATGTGGTTAGGTTCGTGGCCAAGAATATGTTGTTGATGATTGGAGTAGAGCTCTAAATCCTTTGACTTGGATTGAAATTTTGCGCCAAATTTTAGTTGCTGCAGGTTACGGGTCAAATCATGGTATTTCATCGAAGGTGTTACAAAACAAGGCATGTAGTTCATACTCTTTGTGGTTGCTTACACTTCAAATGATATATATCTGTTTGCCGTAATTTTTATTACGTATGTCACATTTTAATTGGTTACTGAATCTAATCAAATAATTCCTATCTTTATCTTTAATTGGGATGAATTTCTGGAAAAATACAAGTATGATCCAGTTAAATTACTCTCACGTGAAATGTATTCATGGTGTCTTTGCAATATGTTTGTGTTTTTACTTTTTAGACATCTTACCCATACGGTGCTGCCAAATTAAATCTTCGTGAACCCGAGCAAATGGGATTAACGCATCTCATATGTTGTCTGATTGTCTCCTTTGAATGTGTTCAGAAGGAAGTAAACAAAATGGTTAAGCATGGCCTAGTACCGGGTACCCTAAAAGGTGAACTTTTTAGAATACTGTCACAACAAGGAAACAATGGTTTGAAAGTGTCTGAACTTGCAAGGTCTATCCAGGTAATTTTTATTGAAGGTCTATTGACTCTATTCACTTGTTTAGTTTTATTTGTATTTGTCTTGCTTATATTTTGGCTATAATGTTTAAAATGCATTGACAACTGTTACTTGGTTTGCTCCATCTTGAAGATTGAAGAGTTGGAACCTAATAAAACAATGGCCGAATTGGAGCTTCTTATATCTTCAGCTCTTTCCAGTGACATCACATTGTTTGAGAAAATTTCACCCTCGGCATACCGCTTAAGAATTGGTTTTGCTGAAGAGAAGGATGAGTCTGATGCCGATTACGCTGGCAGCATTGATGATTGCTCGAAGGGTACAATGACAGATATTAGCAGTGATTCAGAACATGATTCTGGAAAGTCTAGCTTAACTCATGCTCATCGGGTGAACTCGCGTAGAAAACGGAAGGTTAGAAAGTTAGTTGCTGATTGTGAAATTGATGAGAGCCACACTGGAGAAGTTTGGCTGTTGGGACTTGCCGAGAGTGAATATTCAAATCTTAGAGTTGAAGAGAAACTGAATGCGCTGGTGGCATTGGTTGATATTCTATGTGGCATGTCATTCTTCAGATCTAAGGTATCATTTAAATTTTCTATTTGACTTTCTTTGCTTTATTATTGTAGTTCAAAGCATGGAATTTGCTGACTACTTTTGTTCCCTTCTTCCAACAGCTGGGGTAATATTGTTCACTTAGTGTGAGTGTCTCTAATATATGTTTAAAGTAATACACATATTAATATTACCCATCACTGTCTTATCAGAAATCGATACTACATTCTTTCGTATGCAGTTTTAAGCTTTACTGAACTTTGTACATATTACATAGTATTAACTGAAAGTAAGTTTATGCGGCTCTACCAAAAGAGTCCTTGATGCATTTCTGATGCTCCTTTATGTCAATTTAGCTTTGCTCCATCAAATAGCCCCTTTGAGACATTGACCCCTGTGTTTGTCTTTTCCAATTCATAGAACACAGAAAAGGGTTGTGGGCAAGGCACCTTTTCTAAATCTCAACATCATGGTTCTGGTGCCAAAATCAAGAGATCAACTTTGAATCAAAGTGCGTCTAGACTATCTTGGGCAAGTGTGGATCAAATTCATATCATGGATGACCATCCTGTTGATTCTTCTACTTCATCATCCAAGTTCACACTTAGTGAGGATCCTCTAGTAAACAAAAGAGTCCAGCTGGGGATGGACATACTTTGAAATCGCATCCAATGCAGTCTGTGTTTTTGGGTTCTGATAGAAGGTACAACCGATATTGGCTCTTTCTGGGTCCCTGTAATGAAAGTGATCCAGGCCACAAAAGAATATATTTTGAATCCTCTGAAGATGGTCACTGGGAAGTGATTGACAATGAAGAGGTGACTCTCATTTCCTTGTGCCGTTATTATATTCTTATTTTCAGTCCTTATTTGTTGGAAAACTTCTGTCCACCATGGGAAAGAACAATAAAATATTTATGTTTTTTCTTTACAGGCTTTAGGTATCTTGATGTTGCTTCTTGACAATAGAGGTACGCGTGAGGCTTTCCTTAGTGCATCATTGCAGAAGAGAAAACACTGCCTTCTGCAAGGGATGTCTAGTAGAAATGAAATGAATTCAGGGTGCTGGGATACAGAAACATGTAATCAAAATATAATTACTCAGGATAGTTCTTCTCCAGTTTCAGATGTAGATAATATCTTAACTCAATGTGATTCGACGGGTAATTCTTCTGTTTTATCGGGTGCCATTGATTTTCAACTCGGTAAGGAAAATTATAAAAAAGAACAGTGGAGCAGACTGCAGGCTTTTGATCGGTGGACATGGAATTTATTTTATGGTACTCTCAATGCTGTTAAGTATGGCCAAAGATCTTACCTAAATTCACTTGCACGGTGTGAAGCCTGCCATGACCTCTACTGGAGAGATGAGAAGCACTGCATACTCTGTCATGCTACATTTGAGCTTGATTTTGATCTTGAAGAAAAGTATGCCATCCATGTAGCCACATGTAAGGCTGGTGTAGAGAATTGTAGTTCCCTTTCACATAAAGTTTTATCATCGCAAATGCAGTCTCTGAAAGCTGCTGTTTACGCCATAGAGGTGAGATTGGTTTTCACAATAATTCTTATATATCTGGTAGGAATATGGTGAGGCGTGCATAATGAGTTGCCTTTTTTCTTTTGTTTTCCTGGATTACTGAGACCTCTTAAAAAAATTAACTATTATGCTGGCATTAATCTGTGAACATCAGGAGTTTGGGAACCAGATCATGAGATTTGCTTTTATGTAGATAGCCGCACAAACAGCTCACAAGTATGAGATGTACAATGTAAACATTGTAAGTTTTACTGATAAGAGTTGTTTTCCAATTACTTGCAGTCAGCAATGCCTGAGGAATCTTTGATTGGAACCTGGAGGAAGTCCGCCCATAAGTTATGGATCAAAAGGCTTAGGCGTACATCAACGTTAGCAGAACTTTTACAAGTCAGTTCCATTCATTTGCTATTATAATCTACTATAGTTACACTCATCATTACTAGCAATTCCAGGGCTCTTGAATGCTTGTTTGCATCTGATATTGCAGGTTCTTACTGATTTT
This sequence comes from Sedum album, assembly GCA_006409495.1. Lineage (NCBI taxonomy): Eukaryota > Viridiplantae > Streptophyta > Magnoliopsida > Saxifragales > Crassulaceae > Sedum > Sedum album. Next base: position 40,022 of record QZGG01001398.1, on the reverse strand, counting down.
GTCAGTGCCATAAATGAGGATTGGGTGTCTGGGTGTAAGGCAGCACCAGATTTTGATTCTATATCTGAAGAGGTAATAACTGATTTTCCTCCCTCCCCTCCGACATCATCTGCAATTGCCCTTTGGTTGGTTAAGTTAGATGCTCTTATTTCTCCATTTCTTGAGCGGGCCGTTGTCTGTAAACCGCAAAGAAACGCCAGAAGTGAAGGTACTCCCAATTTCTTATCAAACACATTACATGGATAAATATGGGAAAACTCCATCTGTTTATGTGTTCTGTTGTACGTGTATATTTAATCATCACCTTCTTATGTGTTGTGTTCATTTGTTTAAAATAGCTTGTGGAATAACATTATATACAGTCTTGGACTTCGGATTCTCAAGATAGTGTTTGTGGTTGATGCTATTTAGTAAATATACACCATCTGTCTCTATATTTCTGATATTTGTTATTCATCTAAACAATATGTCATATGCTCAAGATAGTGATTGTCTGCTTGTACGGGACTTTTTTGTGTTTGAAGTTGTACTACCTTTCAAGCTAATTAAACAACTTTGTTAATACCTGTCGTTGCCCTTTCAGCTCTGGCCAAAAAGTGCTGCTCATGACCCTCCCTGGCGGTGCCATGGAAGAAAGAGATTTATTAAAGATTAGCAGAGAGAACAATAGTTAGCGAGCTTGGCATCACCCCGGTGTCTCAACAACTTAAGCTGATGAGCTATCAGCCATTTTGAAACAATTCAAATAGACTACATAGCACAAATTGTAGCCGGAACCAACAATTGATGTTGTAGAGTAGCATGTCTTATTTTTCATTTTGACACTACTGGGTGTGGATTTTTTGATTGCTAGAGTATTGTACAGGAAATAAATAGAAACTACAAAGCACATCAGATTGTCGATATCACATGTCTAAACATCGAACCTCTTTGTTCTGCATTGTTGAAGTTAACGTTAGTTAGAGGATTAGCGGCCAAATTGTCGATATCAAAACTATAGGTGTCGAATTGTAATAATACAAATCCGAGCCCTGCGGCCACCAATTTCTAAGAAAGCCGGACGGGCGGCCAACTGAAAGAATCTCGTGCCTCGTCTCGCTCGGCATCGTCGATGGCTACTACAACAACCATTTACGCCTCCTCTTCCACCACCTTCTTCCGCCTCGTCAAACCCTCTCCCTTCCACTCTCCAACCCTACCGCCACTCTTCTGCCCTCTCCCACCTTATCCTCCTCGCTTCCAAACCCTATCCACCGCCGCATCGAAGAAACCAGACACCTCCGTGACGAACAACAAAGTCCAAGAGGAGTATGAAGAAGTGGAGGAGGAAGAGGATTTGCCTTGGATTCAGGAGAAGGCATTGGATTTAGTTGAGTTCACTGGCTCCGTCACTCAGGCTCTTCCTGGTCCTAGAGTAGGTAGCAGCGCCTTTCCATGGATATTGGCTGTTCCATTGGCTTACGCTGGTGTTACTTTCGTCATTGCGTTTGTCCGGACTGTTCAAAAGCTTAGTTCTCCCAGAGAGAAGAGACGCAAATTGGTAAACCTGGTTTTAAGATCATCTTGTAATTTAAATGTTTAACTTCAGCAATTGATAGTTTTTTTAAATGTGTGAGTTTTATTTTTTCGATTCAATTAAACTCTTAAATTGAAGTTTAGGTTTAGTGATTTACCTTGACTGAAAAGAAAACACGTAAGTAGTTAGCATAGTGTAACTCATAAGTCTTAACCGCATTGTGCAGGTGAATATGAATAATACTCTTTGTAAGTCTATTGATGCGTTGTTTGAGAAAGGGAGGGACAATGTGACATATGAAGCTCTCCAAGACTTGATGCAGAAGGTAAGGTATTTTGCATTTTTGCCAGTTTTCATTATCATAGCTTGTTGATGGTATGTGAGCAACTTGTTTTTGTTTCTATTATTTGTCTGCCATTTGATCCAAATATGTTCCTTTTAAGTATAAAGCTGCTATGTGTAAGGTCATTCAGATGTGGAAGATGCAAATCGTGTATTGGTATATGTGTACGATCATTTGCTGCCTTGTTTGTGATTTAATGTTGCTCAGTTCTGAGATGATTTTCCTTCTTTTTTATTTCTAGTGAGGCATATGTTTTAACTCTTAATTGACGTATTTATATTTGAATTGTGCAAACTTGTAGCTAGTGTTCTGACATTGTGATTAAACCATAAATTATACTTGTTACCATACGGCATTGTTAAAACATATATAATGCTTACTGTGGAATTCATTTGAATACAGACCGGCTTTGAGATGGGAGAGATTTTGCGAAAGTATATTCGGTACGCTTTGAACGAGAATGATTTCAACCTTGACCTCGTGGCCAACTTAATTCACCTCAGAAAAGCTTCGATGTTGGATGATAGCAAAGTGGCTGACATTATCAATAATATCTCAAGCCGAATTGTGAGAGACAAAGGTAAGTGCATCCATTTTATTTGTTTTGAGGCCTATTATATATGTTAACATTCTTCTTGTGAAGCTTTTTGATTAAATGGTTTTCAATGAAATGGAGAGTAGATAACATGTGAACATATGAAATAGTGCGATCATAGAAGAGATTTTTTAGGTAATAGAAATATAGAATGGGACAATGGGTATGAATTTTTTAATTCATCATTTTTCAAAGCACTATTAAGATTTTCGAGTCCTAGGAACTAGTGAGTTGTTTATTATTATTCAGTTTTGAATATCCTTTCTATATCGATTTCTTGTATTTGATAAGCAGAAATCAGCTATTGCTTTTAACTTTTATGCTCCATCAGGTCCAGTTGTCATGGATGCGACTGGATATTCTGCGAAAGGTTTCCAACGAAAGCTCGCTGTTCAAAGTCTTTTTGGAAAAATCTACTATCTATCTGAGGTAATGAGATGTTGGGTAATAACAAGTGGTTGTCAAGCCTGAACTTTTAATGGTTGTGGTTTCATTGATCGTCAATTACCATAATCTGTCTTGATTATTCATTTATTTGTTTTTCTATTTCATCAATGTTGAGTTCATGTCATTGTTTTTCAAAACCAGCTGCCGGAGTTTTGTTCGAGAGATAGCTCTTTAAAGGTTAAGGAAGTTTTTGGAGTCACGGAGTATGCAACCTCTTCGTTTAATACCTAGAAGTTTTTATTTCTTTTTTAGTATTTTAATGCTAAAATTTTATATTTGTTACACAGCGAGGATGCAGAGAAACTACGACTGCATATTATGTCGGGAGTTGGTGATGTGGAATCTTCTCTGGAAAAGTTGATGAGTGAATCAGATCCTCCTAAAGATGCCCCGTCAAATGATTCTTCATGATGATTACATGGGAAATACAAATCACCCTAAGGTTACTATGTGAGTGAGGAATCGCAGTTGTTATGTGGGTTAGGGATTTTGAGCTCTGGGCACTGGTCCATCTAAGGCATTTTTGTTGCAGCTCCGTAAATCAGGTTATTGGTGTACTTGCTTCTAGTAGGCATTTTATTTGTTCTGTGGGAAAGAATTGAAACTTTGTTTCCTATTAAATGAGTCACGTCATCGTTACAACTATTGAATTACAATAACAATATAAGTTTATTGAAAACTTTTTTTGATGGGTAAGTTTATTGAAATTGAAGTCTGGATTTATTGGATTATTTTCTGACTGGCACCTTGCACATTTGATTGCTTTAGCAAATAACGCAGTCTATCAGAAATTATTATCTGACTGGCAGCTTGCAGTCTATCACTAAGTCTCCACTGTTTAAAATTGATAAACAGTGACCGTCGAAAATGGTTTAGGGGTATGTCATTAATATCCCAAATTACCTTATATGGTCCTTGTTTTCCTTTATCAGACAAGCAGCTTTAGTTTCCAAGCTTGTTACAATTTCCTTACTTTCAGATAAGTGCAGACAGCTTCTGTAATATGTAGACTAAACAGGTAAAGAGCTTGCAGTCTCAGAATGATCTTAATTAACTCTGATGCATGTGCATATAAATACTTTTAGCTAATTACGTAGTGATTGTAACCAAACTTTCTGTATCTGAAATTGTGGCCCTGAAATTGGTTTTTAAGGAAATGCCATTAATGTCAGAAATTTCCTTCATTTGAAAGATGCAGTTTCAGAATGAACTCTGATGCATGTGTAGTGTAGCTATAAACAGTATTCGATCGCGTAAGCGCGTCGAAGTTTTATCGATCTGGTGGTAAAAAAATCAGTATAAATAGAGGGTTTTCTCTGTTTGCAATTTCATCATTTTATCGTTGTTTGATCTTCAGTTCTTCACTAGTCTTCTTCTGTAGCTGGTCTTTTCAAGATGGGTCTGAAATGTTATTTTCTCTGTATTTTTGGTTTGATCATGTTGATTTCTGTTACTTCTGGGGTTGCGGAGAGACAGCTGGTTACTGGCTACAGCGGAGGAGAGGTGGATGGGTACTATTTCGCCGGTGATCCCATGGATATTGATGGTTACATTAGAAGCAGTGAGGTGTATGCCGAGGAGGATGAGGATCCCATGTATGTCGTGGAGCCACCCGTGAAAATTGATGGCCAAGCTGAAAGCGATGAGAAGGTCTATGACGCGCTGCCACCCAAAAAGGTCGATGGCCAAGCCGAAAGCGAGGAGAAGGTCCATGTTGCGCAGCCACCCAAAGAAAAGGTTGATGGCCATCAGTAAGTAACTATCAAAGTATGATTACAACAATAAGCCAAATATTTAAATATTTGAAGTATTTATATGAGAATAATCAGACTCTTGGGAGCCAAAATAAGTCTACAAGAATACATTTTACCAATCTGAAATTTGATTTAAAGTGTAAGAATACAACTGTTGAAATCAGAATGCTGGAAATACAGAACCTTTGTGGCTTATGGATTTACCATATTTTACATTTTTATGCCTTACTGGATCTCCAGTGATTAGCCATCTCGAATCCATTCTTCGAGTAATTATAATCTTCTATAGTCTGCTCAATCTGAGCCTGAGTGTTCATCACAAATGGACCATGCCTCACAACAGGTTCATTCAAAGGCTGTCCTCCAACCAACACAAACCTTAAAATCTGTGATGAGTTGTTCCAAACACTTAGTCCATCTCCTTGAGTTAAAATCACAGCATGGTGTGCTGATATGGGTGATGATGATTTTGTTCCTATAATGCCTTCCCCTTCTATAATGTATATTAGCGAGTTCCATGTCTCTGGGATTAGTTGATCTATTTTTGAGCTTGGTTCGAGCGTGAAATCCAAGTACATTGTTGGAGTTCTTGTATATACTGGTGAATGGACTCCCATTGACTCTCCTGCTATGACTCTCACTTTTACTCCATTTTTTTCCGCTTCGGGGATTTCACTGCTTAGTAGTTCTTGGTACTTTGGCTCAACCCTGCATTTTTGATGAACTAGTTGGTAAACTAAATACAAAACAAAAGCCTTTAATCTGCTAGACTTGATGTGAATAAAGTCGAAATATACATTTTTTCTTTTGAGGAGAGATTGATCCAAAGCTGCAGACCCTTTTGAGTTCCTACTCCTGCTGGCATTTCGGAGTGGACTATACCCCTTCCGGCAGTCATCCACTATCAGAAACACAAAGTAACAAATATAAGACAGACCTCCAAAGTCCCAACTGATTTTCAATCCATAAAAAATCAAAGAACTTGTACTACAATTTTCTTGGTAAATATTATTACCTGAACATCACCGGCACGAATGGTTCCTTTATGCCCAGAGAAGTCTTGATGCGTAAAAGCTCCTTCTAACATGTATGTGACTGTCTCAAAACCTAAGAAAGGAAAAATATCATATCAAGTTTAGTAATTCATTCGAAACATATTTGATCTGATTGTCATCCTGTCTATTCTTAAATTCTTAAGACATGTCAAGCTTGAGATATCAAGTTACCAACCTCTGTGTGGGTGATCGGGGAATCCAGCGGGTGGAGTGACTGCAAGAAATGAAGAGATACCACAACCTTGTCATCAGAAACTACAACAAAAATTGTGAAAAGAAAAAAAGTGAACTCATTACCTGAAAATTCATCCAGGAGGAGGAAAGGATCAAAATTTCTGAAATCTTGCCTGAAAAGGTCAAATCTCTTTATCAGAAAACCCCAAAAAATGTCCAGGACCACAAATTTTCAAGAATTGGTATAACCTCAAAACATGGAAAACTGAAAGACCCAACAGCCAAAATTCAATATTTTTTACCTTCCAATGCTTCTTCTGACAAGAGCTCCATCACCCTCATTCTGAGCCCTAGCAAGAATCTTCTTAGCAACAAGTCTTGGAGTGGTGAATTGAGAATCAGACATTTTTGTTGTTGATCTGTAACAGTTTCTGATCAACTGTTGTATTGATGGATTGTTTCAGAGAACCTTTAAGAAAAGTGTGTGTGCTTGTAGCAGGCAAAATATCATATGCAAGTAGAAAGCTGTCAGCTTTATTTTCTGGTGATCTTGTGAGTTTTGATTTGGTGGTGGAATTTATAGGAAGATCTGTAGGTTGTTGTTGAATGTGGATTTTTAATGGGAGACTTCTTTTTAGTTGGATTGAAGTTTGGGGAATTTTACATTTTAATTTTTGATTAGTAGCAATCTTGATGAGTTGATGGCATGTGTATTGACGTCATGAGGTGTCATGATGAAACAATATTTGATTTGTGAGATTTTTACTATTTCCTCCGTCCCGATTTGTTTGTCAAAAATATAAATTTCATGCTATTTAAAATAGTACGGATTATTTTCAAAGAGGATACAAATTAAATACAAAATAATTGTATTAGTTCAAAATTGCTGTATAATCAACCACATGATAAAATATTAGAGTTACAATATTTCTTTTTGTATTGGATTTATGATTTGTGCACGTTTAGTTCCTATTAGTATATTCATTAATTTCTAACTGCCACTAGCTGTGCACGTTCAGTCGTTCACACTATTGGATGCTGAAATCTTACCGGCTACACGGCGGCGCAAATCATGGTATGTCGATCTGGATACACGTGAAATCTCGTTCTTCATGACTGTTTTATTCAAACGCCATATACGAAACAAACTCCTTTAACATAAGATATGGGCATGCTCGTTCATGACTATAGTGCAATTTTTTCATTTCACTTTTATTATTTTATGGGTAAAGGTGAAAAGAAATAAAAAGTTTAGATGAGACGAACGATTTAGTATCAATCGTTGAATTAGATTAATTTGTGGTTAAGATTAAAGTTGGTTTTTATATAATGTGCGGTTGGATTTGTAAAAAATCCTAGCGGTTGAGAGTGACGGTTATATTTTTGAATTAAAGTTCATCTGCTGGATGATTAGAATTTAACGATCGAGATCGTGTCTCACAGTCTCATATTTATTTATCCGTCCTCCTACAATGTTACTCACTATCTTATAACTCACAAATCATCGAAAAAAGAACGATCCTTTTAGGAGGGACGGAGAGAGTATTATTTAGGGTTAATTGCAGTAAACCACCATTATAATATGGTGTTTTGCAGTAAACCACCATTATAATTTTTTTTTGCAAAACGAGTATATTATAACATCGCCGTTAACAAAAAACCACCAAATTATCTTGTTCTTTTATTTCTTTGATTAAATCTTGGATTAGTTCCTTCTTTGGCAAGTGAGCTTTTTTTTAATTGCTTTCTGCATATCACAATAAATCTCAACACAATATTAGTCCTTAGTGTTTGTCAATCATCAAAACTAAGGCCCAACAGTTTTTTTGATCAAGATAATTTAAACATGGTTGAATAATATAAAATGGCCCGACCACGACGTTATCCATAATCAATACCTACATTGGCATGAGAATGGTTTGTAGAAAACATTGAATGCGAGAATCCTTCATTTTCACGTAAAGCTCTTACCCATTTGCGGTTGAGATTAAAGTTGGATTTTATATAATGGGCGGTTGAATTTGCAAAAAACCCTAGCGGTTGAGATTGATGGTTATTTTTTTGAATCAAATCTCATCTGTTGGATTATTAGTATTCAACGTTGAGATCATATCGCACTGTCTCACATTTATTTATCCGTCCTTCTTAAACCTTACTTCTGATAGTCCATTGAAATGTTATTTGGATTGGGTGAAGTGTTCGAATCCCCTCACCACCATTTCTCTTTTTATTACTTTAATCTTTACACAATAGTTTAATTTTTTTTGGTCTCTTACTTTTACGCAAATTCTTTAATCTTTACACGATTTTTAACGGAACAGTAAAATTAGTGGTTTTCAGTTAACGGCGATGTTATAATATACTCGTTTTGCAAAAAAAATTTTATAATGGTGGTTTACTGCAAAACACCATATTATAATGGTGGTTTACTGCAATTAACCCTATTATTTAATGTTACTGAAATTATTAAATATCAAAAGGTGGCAAAATCACATGGGGATGTAAAGATTTCAAAATTGAGTTTTGCATCTCTGGCATTTAAGGAAATAGTCAATTGTAGATTTAAGGCACGACACTAAATATTTAAATAACATGTTTACACACACCACACACGTACGCATTGAAGTAAGCATGACGTCACATACTGTTTTTCCTAATTATCAGTGTTGATGAAATTAACAAAAACACATATGAAATCAGCCCAACGAATCCAACTGGCCCAATAAGAAGCCCAATTCGAAAACCTAAAAAACAAACGCATCGACAAAGAAAGCAACAAAACACGAGCACCAAAAATGGCGAGCGGGAAAGGAGATACGAGGAACGCCAAACCGAAGCACAACCGCAAGTCGCTAGGGCCCAAGACCGACAGTCACAAGAGTAAACCGAAGCAACGGAGGTTTAACAAGACGAAGAAGAAGAAGCCTATTGCCGTTGATAAAAAACCAGCCGCGGCCGCAAAAACTAAGTCTAAAAACGATGTCGTTCGGTTAGCTTCACTGCCACAGCAGCTGGAATTCTTCATTCATCAATTTCAGTCGGCTAATGGCGTCAAGCTATCCTCCCTCGAGTTGGATTCCATTACAGGTATTTTAATCAAATTGTTGATTTTGATGATTGATGCTATGCTGCATTGGGGTTAAGTATTTAAGCTGTTGTTGGTTGATTATTTTATGATGTAGAAAAATGCCTGGTGGAGTTGCCTTTAGGGCTTGATCAGGATGCGAGTAACCTGGATGAGCATATGAAGATTGCTTTTGGTTCGAGTTGGGAGGATGAGCTTTGTGGAGACCAGCTTGATGAAGGGAAGGTTGAGCCGGGGAGTCCGGCAGTTCTTATTTTCAGTGGTGCTGCTTTAAGGTCCTTGGATTTGTTGAGGTTTGTTTCTCGTCAAGAGTTTATTACATTTTTTCTGTTAGTTGCGGAGGCTTGGTGTTTGATCTTATTTTTTGCCTAATCAAGTGAGTAATTGTCCCCATTTGTTCCTTTTTGGAAAATCTGATTTTTTTTGTATTGTAACCTTGGGGATTGTACTGATTTTGATTCGGTGCTTACTAAATTTGTCATTATCTGGCAGAGGGGTACATTCGTTGACTAGAAAGTGTCATGCTGCCAAGTTATTTTCCAAGCATATGAAAGTCGAGAATCAGGTATAGATAGTTTGTGTTTTTGTATATGATGTATTGAGTTATTCATGTCTTAGAAAATTTTGAAATTAAGAACTTGTTGACTTCTTGTTAGCAAATGATTAAGAACAGTGTCAACCGTATATGTAACTGATATCATACATCATTCAGATGGCTATACATAATCTCTCTATCTGCTTTGAGATGGCATCACTTTTAGTTAAGGATTTCCCCCCTTGCTCAGATATATGCAACTACTCCACCTTAGTCGGATATGTGCATGCATTGAAGTTTTTGAATTTATCCCCGTGAATTTAGTTATGATTATGACATTCATTTTCATATTCATCTGTAACTCTTTTTACCCTGATATTGTTGCTAGAAAAGTACATTTCCTTGGCGAATTCTTTAAACTCAAGTTAGTGAATATTTGTTCAGATGGAATTGCAGTAAGGATGTGCCTAAATATCATGAATATTTGAACACTCACATCACACATAGAGGACCAATGCTATTGTTTGCTCTAGTTGTTTTGAATTGCCTTTTTTGTTGCAGGTGACAATGTTAAAGAACCGTGTTAACATTGCTAGTGGCACACCAAGCAGGTTTGTGCATACTTTCTTTCTTTCATTAATAGCTTGAGTATAAAAGGCATGTAGCTTTAATGTCAGCATCCTAGACGAGACGTTGAACTAATGTGTCATGTCAGCTAAATGTCTGTCCGTTTACTGCTAGCCACAGCCTCCTGGGTGAATGTCAAACAGCCTGTTTTATGTAAATGATGAGCAATGCAAAGGCGTGGCTTACTATCTGCTGTTTTATTGTTTTATTCCTCTTGATTGTATGCATTACTATAACCTTTCCACAGGGTGGTTAATAATATGAGAGAAACAAAAACCCTAGCTTTATCATTTTTTATTTTCTGGTTTCTTGAGCAGTAGTTTTAAATATGTGGTTTATTCTATTCTAATGACTACATATAAGTTTTTGAATCGTGAACAATGTAGATACTCATGCTACTTTTTCTTATACTAGGATCAAAAAGTTGATTGAAATGGAGGCGCTTGGTCTCTCTAGATTACAAGTTATTGTTCTGGACATGCAAACAGACGTGAAAGGCTTTTCTTTGTTTACACTTCCACAAGTCAGGTTTTTATTTTTCCTCAGTCTCAGTATCTTGTTCTTCCGACTAACATGCATGTGCAGATAGAATTAAAATGTTCCATTTCTTTCTGTTGGCTTCCTCGTTAAGTATGAATTAAACTCGAGTGGCTGTAGACTATTTTATACCTAGAAAGCATGAAATAGCACTTGGTTTATTGGACTTCTGTTATATTGGTGATGAACTAAGAAATAGCAGGATATATCTGTTTAACCCAAAATTGTAACCAACATCTGTTTTCGTCGAATTCTGATGCAAGTAAATGACTGTTTACTATTCATCATTGCAGAGATGAGTTCTGGGACCTGTACAAGACTTATTTCCATCAACGGCTATTGCAAGGAAAACTCCGTGTGTGTTTGTATGGTCCAATACCAATTAGTTCAGAGAAAAGCAATGCTAAAAAGGAGAGTTCTGACGACTAACTATCAGCATTCCTGGTACCATCTAAACTCCGTGTTTACACATACCCGATGTGCAAATCCAAGTAACAGGTGCGGAATGCAACCATTTGTTGTGAAAGCAAACCTAAAGGAACCGTGTCATGATCAAAGTATTTATGTTTCTGCTTTTGTCGAAGCCGAACATGTTTTGTACCTCTGGTTCCCATTTATATACGCAATACTTTCACAGCTACGCCTCCTTTCATTATTGCTTACTCAGATCTTAATGCTGTTGAGTATAACAATGTCACACAATTTACTACTTGAAAAGTACATCAAAAATAGCACCAAACCAACCTACACAAAATGATGTATCAATTTAAACCATCCAAAACTCGAAAAAAGTCCTAACAAGCCTAATGGTCTTTGCGGTTGTTGGTTTAAGTCCTTCCTAGTGTATCTCCTTCTTGAGTTTGTATCCGTACAATCCTTCAATGAGTAGAAATAATTTAATATTAAAATTGTTTGTGTCCTAACAAGCCTTCACCAAACGATGTGACTAAAAGGAAAGTAAATCTAACAGGAGAAGAAAAGCCGTGCGCGTAGTTCAACTTCAAATCGTTTTCTAGGCAAGTCTCTCGTGCCTCAGAGACGTTGACCGACTAGTCCTTCCTGTTGACTTTCTTGACTCGATCCTTCTCTCATCGCGTCGTCCGATGGCTCAGGGAATGAAGATCATCTTCGGACTACTGACGTTCGTTACCGTCGGTATGATCGTAGGTATGGTTAAGGTTAACTAACTAAAGTAACGCTTTCAGTATCGCATTTTCTCTTCGATTTCGATATGCAAGAGATTCCAATTTGTCAAAGATTTATGGTGGAGTTTGGATGATCCGCAGCATTGATTTTGTGTTGTATTGTTGTGCTTGTGCTGGATCGAGGTAATGAGGAAGTCTGCTGTTTTGGTTTTAAATCGGTGTGTGAGAAAATGTACGCAGCTTGGAAATCGAATCTTGTGGAATGAAACTTAAGTATGGATTTTAATAGATATGCTGTTCATGTCAATTAACCTAACCATCTGCTGTTGCTTTATATAGTTAGGGTTTGTTAGATTCGTAAATTCATTCGTAAAGTTGTGCATTGCCGGTTTAGAGGTAGGAGTAGAATCATGTTCAGGTATTTGTGGAGAGGAAATGCCAAATATATATCATTACGTATTGGTTTAAGCAGCAAACTTCGGTCTCTGGCAGCTCGGAATGCTGGGTTGTTGCTTAAAGATCAAGGAATATATTGACTATAGAATATAGATTTTGTTGTTGTTTGTCACAATTTTTTCGTCCTCATATGCATCTCTCGGAATTTTATTACGTTTTCCTTGTCTGGCATAATGATCCGTTTCTCTCTTAAACACAATATGTTGACTACTAAGTCACCATTCCATATATTGCTTAGCCTTTGCCTTTCGCTGATCATGACAATTTACTAATCATACACTTGCAGGTTCTTTGTTTCAGTTAGCATTTATCCGAAAGTTGGAGGATTCAATAGGTAAGATTTTCATCACTCAAAATTCGACAATTTGGATGTTTTTTTGTTAAATTAATAACCGTCAATTGTTTAGTTTGCTGAGTGTCCAGTTAAATATCTAAATTACATATGTAGCACCATTGTTCTTCTCTTTTCACCTGTATTTTCTACTTTCAGTCAATGTCTTCAAATGATTGTCAAGTTGTTTCCTGTAGCTTATGTAGAACAACTCAATCGCAATTTTTCCATTGCTGATTTAGGTTTCTCAAGTGAAACAGTTTTTTTAAGTTTTACAAAAATTTTGTAGAGCACTAGTTGAATGTGTTTGTGCTATACAGATAACTTTTTTGCTTTAAGATGTTTGAAAAAAATCGTGCAGGGAATGACTTTTTATCAGACCCTAGAAAGATTCAGCTCAATCAGAATCATGGCCATCTTCAGCTTTCTCGAGGTTTGCACAATTCCGTTTGGAACTATTTGTTAGACTAAGTGTTCGTTGAAGTAGTCAAATGGACATCTTAGCAAGGAGTAAATTATGACAATTTAAGAGGGAAAGACCAATAACAAAATATTCTGAGCTACGCGCACGGTAGCTTGCCACTATTTAGTTAGCGAAGTTGAAAACTTCTATCTTCAGAAGCATGTCTTTGAGAAGATCAGTGAAAAACATAAGTTTTGTTTGTATTTTTCCTGGTAGTTCTCTTTAAGATTTTATTTTGACATACATAATATTGTTGTGTTTTGAATTCATTATGTAATAACAATCATTAGATTTTTTAGGCATGATGAACTTGCCGATGTGTCTTACATGTTACTTAATGCAGTGGTATTGACTCTGATTGCCTTTTGCAATTTGGGATAGGATTCTCTTTTTGGGGTAATGATAAAGACGCTCAAATTCTGCGACTCGGATATGTAAGTTCGCAGGAAGTTTTCTACTCTGTTTATCACGTTGTTTCTCAAGCATTACATGCATGCCTATTCACTTTGGGATTTTAGATTCACAAAACAGGAAATTATCCTTAATCTATGTCATTTCAAATTTAGTATGCGTCAGGTGACCTTGAATGTGACTGTAATCACTAATCAACTTATTGTTGATTTGCTTATGAGATATTTTACTAGACACTTTTTTCCAGCTACTTCAATTTATTCAGAACTTTTTTTGCTCTCGTCGTCATGATACATTTCTGTTGTGATGTTAATTCAGGTTAAACCTGAAGTAATAAGCTGGTCGCCAAGAATTATTGTACTTCACAATTTTTTGAGCCCAGAGGTAACTACTATATGCTTAGTTTGATATCCAAGTGTGGTAGTCTGTGCATTATTTTGATATTCATAATCACATGCATTAAGAGTACATTTAAAATTTCGTGAATACATTTTTTCTAATAACAAATCATTTTTGTAAGCAAGACCCTCAGCAAGTTTGAGGGGTCTTTTCAAGTGACAACTTAATTTTAGTGACAACTTAATAATCGTAATTGGTTAAGTTGTCGTAATTCCCAAATGATTCTATGTTACAGGAGTGTGACTACCTCAGAGCACTTGCAAAGCCTCGCCTTAAGATCTCCACGGTTGTGGATGCGAAGACAGGGAAGGTAATGACAATCAAATAGTCGACAAATCTGACACAGGGTTATGAGGACTTTATTTGAATCACTAGCCTTATTTTAGTGTCTTGGCATTTATTGCATAGTGTATTGGTGGATTTTGCCAATTATTTATATGCAAGTCATATCTACCGGATCTCATGTCATTAATTTTCATGCTACCATATGACTATTTGTCCAGCGAATAGTAAGTTAAATATATAGTAGACTAGTAGTAATAATATTTCTCCTTGTTTAGGGAGTTAAAAGTAGTGTCAGGACGAGCACTGGCATGTTTCTTAGTCATGAGGAGAAGAAGTATCCAATCATACAGGTTTGTTCTTATTCAGTTCTAAAGCACTTCCAGTTGCTCGTACATTAGCTGACATAAAACGTTGTTTCGTATAAGCACATTTGATTAAATTTGAGATGATGTATCAAACTGGTATGATATGGCCACACTGGGTGCTGTGTCATTTAGATCAATTCTCAGTTGCTTATTTTCCTCTTCAGAGTAGCAGAGAGACATGTCAATAAATTTACAAACATACAAAAAGGATAGAAATATATGGGTTATATTACAGCGATGAATATATATTCAGACACAGAAGTCTAACTTTACTTTTCCTGCACAAATCAGGCGATTGAGAAGAGAATTGCAGTTTATTCTCAAGTGCCAGTAGAGCATGGGGAGCTTATTCAAGTTCTTAGGTAAATATCTAATATGACTTCTAAACTGATGTAATTAATTTTTGGAAGAGTTATTGGTTAGGTAAAGGTTGATATCTGCTAGTGTCAAATGACAGGTATGAAAAGGGAGAGCTTTACAGACCGCATAATGATTACTTCTCTGACAGTGTAAGATTTTTACCGTCTCATTCATAATCACTTTCTAAAAATAGAATGTGATTCTTTACTTTAGACTCTTGCAGTTTAATATCAAAAGAGGAGGGCAGCGTGTAGCCACTATGCTGATGTATTTAAGTGACAACGTTGATGGGGGAGAGACGCACTTTCCATTGGTAATTTAGAAACATGAAATTTTGCTCTTTCCTCTTCTTTTTATTGGATGCCAGTGATGGTAATATATGAATGTGACAACCATATATAAGAAATAATATCAGATAGGCATTACTTTTGTCAGAAAAGTCTGGTGAATGGACCTTAGCCAGGCATAAAGCTCGCAACTCTCCATCTTTGATAGGCCGAATCATTTATAAACTACACAACTGTAACTGTAGTCATGCACCTTACCCAACCACATCCACTGAAGTTTTGTTGTGTTTCAGGCTGGAAATGGTGAATGTAGCTGTGGAGGTAAAACAGTAAAAGGAGTGTCTGTAAAACCGACGAAGGGAGATGCAGTGCTTTTCTGGAGCATGGTTGTACTCTAACCAAACATCTTTAGACATGCATTTACAGTCTTTATCATTCTGATCATTTATCAAAATGGCTGCACACTAATTACTACTTATTTCATATGAAACAGGGATTAGATGGTCAATCAGATCCAAAGAGCTTACATGGAGGATGTGAGGTGCTCTCAGGAGTTAAGTGGTCCGCAACTAAATGGATGAGGCAGAAACCATCAAAGTAAAAATTATGGCTCAAAATTCCAAGTCTATACACACTGCCGTTACCCATTCACAGTTTAACACGAATAGACTAGATAGCATCTTAATTTATTTTTCATATTTAATGGAATCAGCATTCATCAGCAAATCAAAATCTCCGACTCTGTAATTAGTTTGTTTGACGAAAAGAGTTTTTAACAATATACTTTACAAAGCATGGTGGCGGACAAAATAATATTGAAGATATATCTTTTTTGAATGTTTCATAATTTAACTCGGCCACACTACGAAACAAAAAAAAAATCTGTAGGCTTCTATGCCAGCTCTAGTTTTCATGCAAGGCCTTCATCAGATGCAATTTGCTGAAACTCTGACCAGCCACTCTGCAAATCCAAAGAACACAGCTCAACAAACAAGCAAAATTGGCATATGAGATTTACAATTTTCAAGAGTGAACTTTGGGTGCCAATTTTGTTATAGGACTCGTTCGCATAAATGGGAGAAATCTCAAGAATCAACCAGGTACGCAACTCACCCATTTATCTGGTTGCAATAATTTGCAATTTGGTTGGTTATGAGAAGGCTGTCCAAACGTGATGGCTCTGGGATTGGCTTGAATAAAGGATTAGAAGGATCTTCTTCGGGTAGGAGTTCTTCTCCTGCAGCTTTACGTGCCATGTTTTCAGTCCTGCAACAATGGAAGTGAAACACATGAAACCACCCCAAGTACCCTACAACTACTGGTATCTATTAGTCCAGAAAGTGTTGCAGTTTAAGATCAATTCATTGATGCCACCGGTCAGTGGTTTCAATCCATAGGAGCTGAAAAGCTAATATAAAAAAGACAGCCCCAAAAAAATATACTGATTGGTATTGTGATTATATATTCTTTACTACTAGCATATTCCAAAATAAGGAAAATCATGAATTTTAAATTATTACAGAATATTCAAATTTACCTTCTTTTCTGAAGCCATGCTTGCTGCTGAGCTTGTTGACGTGACACATTACGATAATGGTATTGAAACTGAACCATTAATTCAACAAATACATTAACATTGTGATTTGGACATGGTTATAAAAATAATGTGACAGTGATTATAAATGATGTAATTAAACATCAATGAGACCACACCTTCTGTTGTTCCACAGCCAAATCGTCCATGCAGTCTGTTAGGAACTCCAAGTTCCTCTCCATGAATGGGTTGGTTGACAAACGAAGACGATCATAATCGCACTATCATAACGAATAAAGTTAATGCACAGAAGAATAATAATAAGTAAGACAAACAGAAAAATTGGAGTGACACTAAATTATGGGGTTGGTTGCAAGGATATTTAACAATTATTTAGACACATGTAAATAACAAAATAGTCATCTTGTAACCTGCACAAACCTTTGTAAAATAGAACCAATAAATTAATTAAGTGCTGCATTCACATGATACACTAAAACATTACTGTGAAGGGATTGAGAAAAAAACTTGCATTCTGAACCTGGTACTACACTCTTAATAAATTATAATAGGAAATAGGAGCCCAAAGAAAACAATTACCTGAGTAACAGGGGAATCCGCTTCCAACTCTGTCATGAAGGCACTAATGAGTGCTGAATTAGAGACTTTGATCTACAAACACAAGCTTTATAATGAAAATTTGCATAAATAGATTATCAATACTAGCGTGCACTTTACTCTCTCTGAAAGACCCTGAAATTTTAGACCACACATTAGCCAACCAGCACCAGCCTAAAGAAGATTTTAAGTTTATAGTCATCACACCAGTTAGAAGTTTTAAAATATTCATATACCAATCCCCCAACGGCTTCAATCTAATTATGAGACATCAGACAGTATCTTGCAAGGCACATCTCCAAAGAAAGTAGGATATAAAGTATCAACACTTAATCTAAAATCCTAATTCTCATTCGCCACAGCAAGAATAAAATATATGCATTGCATGCAAACAACGAATTATAGCTTGTGAGCTTATCAAAACAACACTCACAGGGATCTCTTCGAATATGTCAACCCAAGTCAAATTCTTCTCTCTCAGCCTAGAAGTGTAAGATGAGGATAATTAAATAAAAATACTAGAAATTAGTCCGAAAAGTTGTGTTACAACTCCATAATCGACTTATGGAAAACATACTTCTCGCCAGAAAAATTGCCAGTGCTACTGCGGTACAGATCCATGAATGAATCAGAGAGCTTAATTGCCTTCAGAGCTAGCACTCCCTGATTGGATCTTGAAGGATCATAAATGATGCACACACAACGTTTTATGTTCTCCTGCGTAATGAAAAGCCAGTAAACACAAGTACGAAGAGAAAGGATTGGTCAGGGTTAAAGTGATTTTTGCTTTATACAACATAAACACTGTCAGTGGATTGAGTATTACTTAAAGATTAAAGCATTTACTAACATGAAGCATGAGCACTTACAGACAGGATGCATTGTTCTGACACACACCATTCCAAACCAGTGTTCAAAAAGGCGTCGCCTAGGCGAGCGCCTCTCGCCTAGGCGTTTGGGCGATGAGGAAAACGCCTCTGGGGGCTTGAGGCGAGCTTGATCTAAGAGGCGGTCGCCTTTGACGCCTTGGCAGCCGCTTCTTCGCCTCTCGCTTGAGTCGCCTCTTGGATCTTCTAGTTTTTTTAATTGAAACGGTGTAGTTTTGGGTTAAAGATAGGGTTTCCAAACATCAGATTCACTTACTCAAACTTCAGATTAACTTTCCTTTTAAAATTTTATTAATTTAAACTTTATACGAAGTTTGCTTACTCATTTTAAATTACATTTATTATTTATTTTAATTTTAAATACATTTTTATATAATTTTATATTTAATATCACAATTATTATTTTTATCCGAAAGGCGAGCGCTTTTCGCCCCTCGCCTCTCGCTTTTCGCCTATGACCATTTTCGCCTTTTATCGCTTTTCGCTTTTTTCTTCACTGTTCCAAACAAGAACCATACAAAACACCAGGATAAAGGTCTACTAAGTCATCTAAAGATAATGTCAAAGTTCGACCCTGACAGCAATTAACTTCGCCTAGCATATGTTAGTCAACAGTTTCTTTGCGATTATTATGGCATCTAAGTATGAACTTGAACCCAGCACGCTCCTAATTAAGAAGCTAGACTACCTTATAAGTAATTACTAACACGAAATTGGAAAAAAGGAAAGCATACCTGGTAATTCATGAATGTCTCAATTAATTCCACAGTTTGGAAAGAACCAAGAAGAGTTGACTGATACCTGTGACAAGCATTAAAATATGTAGTTTTATAGAAAAATCATCCAATGCAAACAAAATACACTAGCAAATGAAACCAGTAAAAATGTTAAAGCAAATGAACATACCACCCAACAGTGTTATTGTCAACATTGACTTCCCTCAAGCACCTCATCATCTCGAGCTGGTAATTAGCTCCATCAGCTTCAATCTCCTCATCTTCCTCACGAATCTGCGAATAATCAACGCCATAAGATTAGTAAATAATATCTCTGCAACCCTAAAAGGTAAAAATCATGAAATATTGTTTCCACGTACTGGAAAGGGGAAACAATTAGTCACTTCAAGAACCCTTCCAACATCAAGTCCCAATAGCTGCCCAGTAACCAACGCAGGAGAAAAATCTTTGCAATGTTTGATTATCTTCAACACCGCCTGCATTACACAAAACCACAATCAATGTATCAAAAATAAATTCAATACATGCCTCCCTCACGATCCAAGACTACTTATCAAACTGCATAGTTGGTGATACAAATCAAAATAAGGATCAATCTGATGCTTTTAATACCATCCAATGTCATCCAATACAGCATACATATCAATTTCACACAAACCAATACATAAGACTAATAAACTACCAGTCCTTCGATCTGAACAACTCTTAGCGGCGTCACTACTTCCTCCGTTGCAGCAGCTTGCAGAAAAGATCGAGCCACTGCACAATCAAAAAAACCGCAATCCAATCAGAACTTAGCAATTCATAAAATCCGAAAAAAACAAATTCATCAATTTCTTACTGGTCGCCATGATGAAGATGAGATATCAGCTTCGCCGTTGAGTCAGAGAGTTTGCCTCAGGTTTTGATGAAACCCTAATCACGGATAGATCCACACGAGTTGGCTCAACCGAGTCGACTCAGCAGATGTTAGTGGGCTTTGTACTGGGCTTCATCTTTTTCTGTATTTTATTTATTAAAATATTAATAATTTATTCTTATAAAATAATTGTATTTGGGATCTTTACTAGTAAAAAAGACAAATCAGATAATTTAATTAATTTATTTTTTCTCTTTTTATGGAAAATAAAGTGCCTACTTTAAATGGATTAATCATTTCTTAAATTACAACGATGCTGACATCACCGCTGACGCACAAACCCATTTTGAATACCACCAACTCAACCCACCGCTATATAAACTCACAGTCGCGCTGCTGAAAATCCGTACAGCTCCGATCGTAATCATCCGTACGCGAAAATGGCAGAAACAGCATCGACAGTGGTAAGGAGGATGAAGCTCGGATCGCAAGGTTTAGAAGTTTCAGCGCAGGGATTAGGATGTATGGGGATGTCTGCTTTCTACGGTCCACCAAAACCTGATGAAGATATGATCGCTCTTATCCACCACGCCGTTAATAATCGCGGTATCACTTTGTTAGATACTTCTGATATGTACGGTCCACACACCAACGAGATTCTGATCGGAAAGGTATACATACGCACGAATTTGAAACCCTAATTTGAAGTATTTATGTGTTTTGTGTGTTGATGAGATGGATTTGGTGATTAGGCGTTGAAGGGAGGTGTGAGGGATAGAGTTGAGTTAGCTACTAAGTTTGGAATTGATCTTGTTGATGGGAAGAGAGTGGTGCGTGGAGATCCGGCTTATGTGAGGGCTGCTTGTGAGGCCAGCTTGAAGAGGCTTGGTGTGGATTCTATTGACTTGTATTATCAGCATAGGATTGATACTCAATTGCCTATTGAAATTACGGTGTGTATACTTGTTTATGCTGGCTTTTGTTAAGCTAAATTTATTTGGTGTGAATAATTGCATATATTTTGATGCGAAAAAATTACGTGCTTGATGTTAGATGGGAGAGCTAAAGAAACTGGTTGAAGAAGGGAAAATTAAATATATAGGCCTGTCGGAGGCGTCAGCTTCAACCATCCGAAGAGCTCATGCCGTTCATCCTATTACGGCTGTGCAGCTTGAATGGTCATTATGGAGTAGAGATGTGGAGGAAGAAATAGTTCCTACTTGCAGGTAATGAAAAGAATATATGTTTTGGATTTTGAAAATACTTCGTGTGAATCTTCTCCAATTTTGTGATTCTTTTTATTTATTTGTCAGGGAGCTTGGAATTGGAATTGTTGCTTACAGCCCTCTTGGAAGAGGATTCCTTTCATCCGGCACCAAATTACTTGAAAATCTGACCGAGGGCGATTACCGCAAGGTAAGCTTCGGATGCTGTGAAATGGCTTCATTGAACTACTTGATAGTCACGCCTTTCATCACCAATTGAAACTTCGCTTGCTTCTAACTCATTCCAGTGATGGTCATCTGATTACATGATTGCTTTCATATGTCATTAGCTCAGTTAGCCTTTAGAATAACACCCCCGACTGTATACATGATCCTCTGGCGGACAGCTTGTGCATAGTTTATTCTTTATCGCGATATCACTCGAGTCAAAAGCTGTCTCTCACTATCCTTTGTCTGTTAACCATAGTGGTTCTTATTGGAAATCCTTAATATCCCGAGTAAGACTTACTAAAATATGTTTCGCAGGTATTTCCAAGATTCCAACCTGAGAACATCAAGCACAATCAAACAATATTTGAACGCATTAGTGAAATGGCAACCAGAAAAGGATGCACTCCGTCGCAACTAGCGCTAGCTTGGGTGCACCATCAGGGACCAGATGTGTGTCCCATTCCAGGAACTACCAAGATTGAGAATCTCGAATCCAACATAGGTGCATTATCTGTAAGCCTAAATACAGAAGATTTGTCAGAACTCGAGGCCCTTGCATCTGCAGAGGGTGACAGGTATTCCACTGGCATGGCTACTTGGAAGACCTCTGAAACCCCTCCCCTCTACATGGAAGGCATAAAATGTTTTATATTTGGTGTCCTCCAAAATGATGAGTTTGTACGGACTGTTTCTTCCATTTTGAGCTTTGAATAAAAGAGCATCTGTGTTCCTTGTTTTAATCATTGGCCTGTCACTTTTATTGCATAAATCTCAAAACTTATACGTCAATTCGAGAAAATTTGTAGTTGAAGATGCTTTACTAGTGGAAAATAAAGTATGTACTTTAAATGGAAAATTCATTTTCTTACATACAACGACGCTGACATAACCGCTTACGCACAAACCCATTTCAGATACTCCGACTGCTATATAAACTTACAGTCGCGCTGCTGAAAATCCGTACAGCTCCGATCGTAGCGAAAATGGCAGAAGCAGCAGCAACGACAGTGGTAAGGAGGATGAAGCTCGGATCGCAAGGTCTAGAAGTTTCAGCTCAGGGATTAGGATGTATGGGGATGTCCGCTTCTTACGGTCCACCAAAACCCGATGAAGATATGATCGCTCTCATCCATCACGCCGTTAATAATCGTGGTATCACTTTTTTAGATACTTCTGATGTGTACGGTCCACACACCAACGAGATTCTCATCGGAAATGTATACACACGCACGAATTTGAAACCCTAATTTGAAGTATTAAACTATTTATTTGCTTTTTTGTGTTGATGAATTTAGTGGTTTGTGGATTTGGTGATTAGGCGTTGAAGGGTGGATGAGGGATAGAGTTGAGTTAGCTACTAAGTTTGGAATTGATCGTGTTGATGGAAAGATAGTGGTGCGTGGAGATCCGGTTTATGCGAGGGCTGCTTGTGAGGCCAGCTTGAAGAGGCTTGGTGTTGATTCTATTGACTTGTATTATCAACACAGGATTGATACTCGATTGCCTATTGAAATTACGGTTTGTAATTGTATAATTCATTAAGCAGGCTTTTGTTAAGCTAAACTTATTTGGTATGAATAATTTGCGTATATTATTTTGATGCAATAAAATTCCGTGCTTGATGTTAGATGGGAGAGCTCAAGAAACTGGTTGAAGAAGGAAAAATTAAATATATAGGCCTGTCGGAGGCGTCAGCTTCGACCATCCGAAGAGCTCATGCCATTCATCCTATTACTGCCGTGCAGCTTGAATGGTCATTATGGAGTAGAGATGCGGAGGAAGAAATAATTCCTACTTGCAGGTAATGAAAAGAAAATATGTTTCTGGACTTTAACTTATGAATCTTCGGCACTTTTTGATTCTTTTATTTTTTGGCAGGGAGCTTGGAATAGGAATTGTTGCTTACAGCCCTCTTGGCCGAGGATTCCTCTCATCAGGCACCAAATTAGTTGAAAATCTGACCGAGGGCGATTTCCGCAAGGTAAGCTTTGATTGCTGCGAAATGGCATCATTGAACTACCTGATATTTATGTCTTTTATCACCTTTCACCAATTGAAACTTGCTTCTAACTCATTCCAGTGATAGTGATCTGATCACATGTTTGCTTTCATACATCACTCTAGTCAAGAGCTGTCTTACAGTATTCTTTGTCCGTCAACCATAGTGGTTCTTATTAGAAATCTTTTATATCCCGAGTAAGACTTACTAAAATATGTTTTGCAGGTTCTGCCAAGATTCCAACCTGAGAACATCAAGCATAATCAAAAAATATTCGAACACGTTAGTGAATTGGCAACCAGAAAAGGATGCACTCCGTCGCAACTAGCACTAGCCTGGGTGCACCATCAGGGACCAGATGTGTGTCCCATTCCAGGAACTACCAAGATTGAGAATCTTGAATCCAACATTGGTGCATTATCTGTAAGCCTAAATGCAGATGAATTGGCAGAACTCGAGACCCTTGCCGTTGCAGAGGGTGACAGATGTTTCACTGGCATGGCTACTTGGAAGATTCTGAAACCCCTCCCCTCTCTTCATGGAAAGCATAAAATGTTTCATATTTGGTGTCGTCCAGAATGATGAGTGTGTACTGACTGTTTTATTCACTGGCGTTGTCATGTATACTACATATAACTCAAGCTCATGACTTATCATTGCATCTGGCACATTCAAGGTTGCATCTGATTTTATACCAATCAAAGATCTCATCTTCTTAGATGTACCATTTCTCATGTTCTATTTTCCGTGAATGTTTACCTACTCAAACTTGTATAAATGTTTGAGCTCAGAATCTTTCCAGACACACATTTGCATAACTTCTTACTGTATAAAATTTCAGAATATGACTACAAAAGGGATCAAATATGACTTACAAACCAACATAAATATAGAAAAACATTCCTTATTGAAACACAAGAAACACTAAGCAGGGACCAACTCATGTCATGACTCATGAGGGATGCTTGAAATATCTTTTAAGCTTTCCATGTAGAGAGGGGTGGTGTATCAGAATCCTTAAAAGTACGCAGGCCATAGGAGTACCTATCGCCTTTAACATCATCTACTGACGCAAGGGCCTCAAGTTCTGCCATTTCTTCTGCAGACAGGCTGACAGACAATGCACCAATGTTGGATTCAAGATTCTCAATCTTTGTAGTTCCTGGAATGGGACACACATCTGGTCCCTGGTGATGAACCCAAGCTAGTGCTAGTTGCGATGGAGTGCATCCTTTTCTGGCTGCCATTTCACTAACACGTTCGAATACTGTTTGATTGTGCTTAAGGTTCTCTGGTTGGAACCTCGGCAAGTGCTACAAAAATAAGCACAAGTTCAGTATGTATTGATCAGGTCGATAAAAAAGGCTTTCCTATAAGAGCCACTGATGTGAACTTAGATGGTTTATACCTTGCGGTAGTCTCCCTCGGTCAAGCTTTCCACTAATTTACTGCCTGATGAAAAGAAACCTCGGCCGAGAGGACTATAAGATACAATTCCAATTCCAAGTTCCCTGATAAAAGTATCAAAACAATGAATTCCAAAACTCCAAAAAAATCCAAAAGGTAGGAGCCTGTAAACATCTTAAATTCTCATTACCTGCAAGTAGGAACTATTTCTTCTTCCACATCTCTAGTCCACAATGACCATTCTAGCTGCACAGCAGTGATAGGATGAACAGCATGAGCTCTTCGTATGGTCGAAGCCGAGGCCTCCGACAGACCCACATATTTGATTTTCCCCTCTTCAACCAGTTTCTTCAACTCTCCCATCTAATATAATGCAGGCAAATGTTACACAAAATGCAATGAAACTAATAAAGTAAAATCAGTTCATAGTTCACTCAAATTTACGCACGCACTGTGATTTCAATGGGCAAGCGTGTATCGATCCGGTGCTGATAATACAAATCAATGCAATCAATATCAAGCCTCTTCAAACTAGCCTCACAAGCTGCCCTCACATAAGCTGGATCGCCTCGCACCTCCGGCTTCCCATCAGTAAATTTAACTCCAAACTTAGTAGCCAATTCCACCTTTTGCCTAACATCTCCCTTCAGAGCCTAAATCAAAAATAAATAAAATCATCCATAACTTCATACCTTCAAATATAGACTTAAATTCTATAAAATGGGATACCTTTCCGATAAGTATCTCGTTCGTATGAGGCCCGTAGATATCAGAAGTATCAAGAAAAGTAAGTCCGAGATCGACAGCGCGGTGGATGAGAGCGATCATATCATCATCAGGCTTCGGAGGACCATAAAATGCAGACATTCCCATACATCCCAATCCCTGAGCTGAAACTTCCATTCCTTGTGATCCAAGCTTCATCCTTCTGATCAGTGTTGTTGGTGCTGCCATTTTTCGGATGCCCAGTGATGATTGATTTCAGTTGCAGTTGGTGCTTCCTTGTGTTATGATTTTGATGCAGCTTTAAATCACATATATATAGAGGAGGTAGCCATGGAATTTGAAATGGTTTGTGTGTCAGCCGTTACGTCAGCATACCTAATTGTGTCTTGTTTTACAAGGAAACATTTGGAAAACATATCGTTTTCTAACTATACCGCATCAAAATTCGTATCTCGTTTAAAGGTACAAATTCGATTTTTTTATTATTAATAATACGACGAATAAGATTTTTTTTAAATTACACCGTCAAATTAGATGTTAATTTTTTTCCAATCAAATCGTTCGTTTAATAAAAACTAATTTAGTTTCAAACGTCAGATTATCAAATAAACAACTGTTTCTCTCCTATGACATGAAATATTACGAT
Source organism: Sedum album (assembly GCA_006409495.1). Classification (NCBI taxonomy): domain Eukaryota; kingdom Viridiplantae; phylum Streptophyta; class Magnoliopsida; order Saxifragales; family Crassulaceae; genus Sedum; species Sedum album. The sequence continues at coordinate 14,003 of QZGG01001398.1, read as the reverse complement.
ATCAATAAATACAATATTAATAGTTGATTAATAATTTTTCATTATTAAATAGTTAAATACAAAAATATTATTGAATGAAAGTGTATAATTAAATTGAAGAAAAAATAATCGAAATTGTATAAAACATGTCCTTCATGATTTTAAAGCGTGCTAGGGGTCAAGTTGGGAAATAACGGAATCTTCAGGGGTCAAACTGTAACACGATAAATATCATGACCCAAGTCACGAAACTCAATCTCAGCCGTTCATCTCCATCACCTTCTTCACTCGTGCTAGGGTTTCGCTAGTTAAAATCTTTCACTTCGCCTCCTCCAACCCTCTCGTCCATTCCCCGCTTCGCTCCAATGGTACCGCCTCTTCATACCTCCGTTTCAATCCTCCGTAGATTTCGTAATTGCTGGCACTAAATCGTTTCTTAATTTCAGGTGTTCGTTAAAGCTCAGAAGTCAAGAGCCTACTTCAAGCGATTCCAAGTCAAATTCAGGAGAAGGAGAGGTTTGTATCATTCGAATATGTGGCTCAAATTACAATCTTTTTGGTATTATATTATTAGGGTTTGATTTAGTTTTAGCAAATGTATGTAGATGGGAAGACTGATTACCGTGCTAGGATTCGGTTGATCAATCAGGACAAGAACAAGTACAACACTCCCAAATACCGATTTGTTGTGCGATTTGTATCCTTTTTATGGCGGTGTCAATATGTAGTGTTGCTCTTATGTGTTTATTGCTAGTAGAATTGGTTTATGAAATGGATGATTAAGCCTTGATTGTGAGTTAGACAAACAAGGACATTATTGCACAAATCATCTCTTCTAGCATTGCTGGTGATTTGGTTATGGCATCTGCTTATGCTCATGAGCTTCCTCGATATGGGCTTGAAGTTGGATTGACCAACTATGCTGCTGGTATTGCTATTAGCATTGATTTTTTTTTATATTAGAGTGTATTTGTGACACGATTGTTGAGCTGACTAGTGGTTTGGTGAATTTAGCTTACTGCACCGGGCTTCTCCTTGCTCGCCGACTATTGCAAAAGCTTGAATTAGACTCTGAGTATGAGGGGAATGTTGAGGTATATATTTGCCTTGTATATTTTATCAATTACATGAATGAATTATGGTTTCTAGATAGCTATAAGAGTTGTCATTATTGATTACAGGCTACCGGAGAAGACTACTCTGTTGAACCTGCTGACAGGAGGCCTTTCAGAGCTCTTCTTGATGTTGGTCTTTTGAGAACCACCACTGGAAACCGTGTGTTTGGTGCCTTGAAGGTATGTTTTGTTACCAATATACTCAAACCTGTATAATGTCCGATTTTTTGCTTTTAAATGTAATGTGATTGAGTTAAATCGTTGTTAATTATTTTCTCCCTTCTGTAGGGAGCTTTGGACGGGGGGCTTGATATCCCTCATAGCGATAAGAGGTTCGCTGGATACAGCAAAGATTCAAAAAATCTTGATGCCGAGGTTCACCGAAAGTACATCTATGGAGGGCACGTAGCTGCATACATGAATGTAAGATTGTCTTTTGTGATTTTGACAATAATTTTAACCTTATTCACGATCAGCCTTTTCAATAACGCAAGACTGTTTTATTCTACTAGACTTTGCAAGAGGATGAACTGGAGAAGTACCAATCTCATTTTGCTGAGTATGTGAAGAGAGGTATTGAAGCCGACAACATTGAGGAGCTGTACAAGAAAGTTCATGCGGCAATTAGGGCTGATCCAAGCGTTAAGAAATCTGAAAAGGCACCCCCAGCCACTCACAAAAGGTGAGTTGTTTTTCTTACATTTGTCTATTTTCCGCATTCTGCTACTATCAGGCCTTCATAATGACTATCACTGATTGAAATTAGTGTTGTGACTAAAATTTAAAGCGTAAACTGATGAATGGTTTGTGCTGCAGGTTTAACCTCAAGAAGTTGACATATGAGCAGAGGAAGAATAAGCTCATCGAGAGACTTAATGCTCTCAACTCAGCTGGTGGTGCTGCCGATGATTCAGATGAAGAGTGATCAAATGCATTCAGTTACTTTTTGGTCTTAGCTATCCTTGTGTTCGGATTCAAACTCATATTTATCAGTATCAAACAAAACAAGTTCGCAGTGAGTTAGACATGGCACAATGTTTCAACTTTATTTTTTTGAGATATGTATTTTTCAAACTATAAGGAGTCATTTTCTGGCATTTATACTCACAAAAAGATCAGTATGCTTAGGTTGCCCATGTATCGAGGCGAATGATTTGATTTAGTCATTATGTTTAATTTTCTCATGTTTGGACTTTATCGAGTCAGGATAAATTTATTTACCTTTTTTTAAAGTCTCCGAGTTGTACTTTTCGGGCTTTGTGAAAGCTATTTAATGCGAGCCAAAACTACGTAGTTTTAATAAAGGGTTCACTCAAAACTACGTAGGATTATAATAAAAACGTCAAAACGACGTCGTTTTTACCCTCGCAGCAAATAGCTGCGCATTACTGGATCCGAGTCCGCTTCGCACACTCATCCAAAAAACAATGGCTATATGCACCAATCTAAATACATCAACTTATTTATTCATAAAATAGTTGAATCACAACATACACACAAAACTTACACCCCGGTCTTTAAAAATTATGCATTACAATTAGGGGTGTAAACGAGTCGAGCCGAGCATCAGCATGTTCGAGTTCGGCTCACCTAAAATTCATGCTGCTCGAACTCGAGTTCGAGCTCGCCGAGCTTCAATTTACCTAGCTCGAGCTTGGCTCGTTTAATTTTTTGCCTAATCGAGCTCGGCTCGCGAGCTAGCTCGTTTGTGACAAAGAATTTTAAAATATTCGAGTTCTAATAATAGAACTCGCTCCCTCATGCTCAATTCAAGCACAATAGAGCTCAAATCGCGGTCAAACCAGCCAATTGGCCGAGGGAGCTATGAAGATTTCGTTGAATGCGTTGGATTTTTATTCACATTTCTCTACTGATTTCTTTAGCATTGAGCGATGTGAGATCATAATCCGCGGACCCTTAAGGATTATTTCCGCGGAACCTTAACAATTAAATTAATTATTTAGGGTCCGCGGAAGTAATTCCATAAGGGTCCGCGGATCATTGACTTTTGTATCTTAAATTAATGACAATATCTTATCCGGATCTGTTATCATGTATGAAATATTAATCGCATAAAAAACAATTAAATGAAAGTTCCTAGTGACTACTTCTCTAAAAAGTAAATTAAAAAATTAGACAAAATCAAGACCATCACTAATTATTCACTGAATCATTGAATGTTCTTAATAAGCATGGATTATTCTAATTCCGGTCTAAACCTATGTCATTAAGCTGGAAGAAAGGTCAAATTTGTCTTAAAAATTCATAGAAAATTTTGTCGCTTTAACAGTTTAACTAATTTTGTTCACTTTAATTAACCAAATGTCATAATCATAGATCAAGGTTGCTGGTGGCAGAGAGAGTGCATTCAAGACATGTCCAACCCTACTTTTTACGTGACTGGAATATGTCTTCAAATTGAGAAAGACTTGAGCTAAACAATTATAAATATTTTTAAACAAATTAATTATATAAATATAAAATAATTAAAACAAACTATCATTATATGTATTATAAATATCATATTCATATTCGAACATATAATCGAGCCTTAATCGAGCAGGTAAACGAGCTGTTCACGAACATAAACGAGCCGAGCACCCCTCTGCTCATGTTCAGCTTGTTTATTAATCGAACCGAGAAACCATGCTCAAGCTCGGCTTGTTTACTATCGAGCCGAGCTTTGACCGAGCTTGCTCGCGAGTAGCTCACGAACGCTCGGCTCATTGACACCCCTAATTACAATATTTATGATTTTGATTAGTTTTTTATAGATTAATTTAATTTAAGGGTTAATTTAATTTGGGTAAATTACAGAAAACCACCTCTATAAATAGCTCCGTTAGCATTTCACCACCTCTCATTACTATTCCGTTAAATAAAAAAATAAAAAAATAAAAAAATAAAAAAATAAAAAAATAAAAAAATAAAAAATAAAAAATAAAAAATAAAAAATAAAAAATAAAAAATAAAAAATAAAAAAATAAAAAATAAAAAATAAAAATAAAAAATAAAAAATAAAAAATAAAAAATAAAAAATAAAAAACAAAAAATAAAAAATAAAAAATAAGAAAATAAAAAATAAAAAATAAAAAATAAAAAATAAGAAAATAAAATAAAGATAAATTATTAAGAAAACTAAACATATTATAATAAATTAAAATAAATGATAATAAATCATATATTAATTATTTTAATATTATATACTCTATTGACTTTTAATTTTAATCCCTAAACCCTAAATTATAAAAAATATTTGAAGTATAATGTTATTATTTCATAAAATAATATTTAATACACTAATTTGATGAAACATAGTATAATTTCATAAACCATATGATTTGAATATTTTAATTTAAGAAATAACACATTAATTAAATCATTTCATGAACTAATGATGAATATATTTTTAATACTAATAATTTTATAAGTATAATATTTGATTTTTTTCTAACTATAATGTTATTATTTAAATTAAAAGTATAATATTTGAAGGTTTTCAATTTTTTATAAAATTTTTCTTATTAAATATATATAATGATTCTTAATTAAATACTGTAAATTTTAATTAAATATACTTAAATATATTTTATTTTATTTTATTTTAAAAAATAAATTTATTTAAATATTTTATAATATTTTTAGTTTTTTAATAATTTATCTAACGGAATAGTAACGGAATAGTAACGAGGTGGTGAAATGCTAACGGAGCTATTTATTGAGGTGGTTTTCTGTAAATACCTATTATAGGGGTGGTTTTCTTTAATTACCCCTATTATAGGAGTGGTTTTCTATAATTTACCCATTTAATTTTTAAGCGTAATTAATTATTTATCTATATAATTATGGTTCATAAGTTATTAATAAAGTTAATGAAATAGATAACGAAACAATGATGAGGTGACTACACTACAAAATTGAATGAATGATGGTTATGTTCGGAGGAGCAATTTTATTCAGATTGACATATTAGATGAGTGGTTTCACATACTTTAGACAACATTTCAAATTCATGCATGATCAATTTTTTAAAAAAATTTATAAACCACATAGATTTACTTAAAAGAACTTAAAATGACGTAATTTTATTGAGTAAGGTTTTAGGAGGACACATAAATATATGTGAGACGGTGAGACATGATCACAACCGTTGATTACTAATAATCCAACGGATGAGATTTGATTCAAAAAAGTAACCGTCACTCTCAACCGCTAGGGTTTTTTGCAAATCCAACCGCCCATTATATAAAAACCAACTTTAATCTCAACCGTATATTAATCTAATCTAACGGTTGAGATTTCGTCCTTCCGTCTCACAAATACTTAATGTCCTTCTAGAACTTAACCCTAATTTTACTAATCTATAATTTTTAAACAATTCATAGAACTATGTAAATTAAATTTTGATGCTTCAACACGACGTCTTTATATCTTGCAAGTAACATATTGTTGACAACAAGAATACTTATTCCAAGAACAAAAGTGATTTTTCTACAAAAATATGTATGAACAAAATTAATGAAATAAAAGCTTAAGAAATGTCAAAAGTTCCATTATTACTTATCTTATTTGCATTAACTGATATTTATTTTATTTTTATAAAACAATGTAATAAGATAATACTATAAATGATGAATTCGTATTTATATAATATAGTTCAGAAAATAACACATTTAGATTCATAAAACATAATGCAAAATACACGAGTGGTTATCCGTAGATTAATATTAGTCAATAATTATGATTTGTTAATTCTTTACACCTAAACTACACTTTTTATCTGATCTTCACCTTTAGCTAAGAGTAAAGTGTATATTTTATTGGTATAACTTTAATTTTACAAAAATCATCAAGTAACTACTCAATTAATTGTGTTAAATATTTAAAAAGTTGAATATCAAATAATACATAATCATGAGTATCTCAATAGTATAAATACCAACATCAACATGATGAATAATATCAAAAATGCCTGCCATGGATAAAATGATTGTCAGTATTCTCTATGTGTTGTTCTTAGCTCTTGCGACATTTGCAAAAGTTTCGAATTCTAAGTGCTCCCCACTATTCCCAAAGCCAACTGTAATCGTACAAAACGCTATGGAAGATCATAGTGTTATCAAAGTTCATTGTAAATCAAAAGATGATGATATGGGTGAACATACCCTGAATTACGATCAATTCACTGATTTTAAATTCGGACCGAACCCTTTCGGAACAACTTTCTTTTGGTGTGATGTGTTTTGGAACAACAAATGGGTCGTTTGATGCTTATGTTGAAGATGATTTCCCTAGATGTGACAATAACAATTGTAAATGCCAATGGGGAATAACTTCTCAAGGACCATGTTTTTGGGACCCATATTCTCAACAGTATAATCAATGTAAGCCATGGAGATAAAATGTAACTTAGCAATTGATTTCAAACAGTTGCTATCAAACATTATCCAATAATAATTTTTGAAATGTTATTCTAAATTTCATAGTTTTGATTGTGATGGGTTTTAATCGTCGGATATATAAAACCAATGGTTGAAATTATATTCTTCTGGACGCTCGAGTTCGAGTTGCCTTCGACGCATCATTTCTACATTTTAGGGCTTACCCGATGCATGGAGGCTCTTCACCCTCCTCCACCCATGCATGAAGGTATGTCGCCTTTTCTTCCAGTTGTTCTCTTGGAGTCTTATCTTCCTCTCTGTCGCCTTAGAACGTGGAGTTGAAACGCGTCGTTGATCATATGTGCGGAAAAGACATATGTACTTGATGTTTGTCGATTATGGGTTGATCCGTTGTTGTGACCAAAACTTCAAATGATTGGAATAGATACGAAATTTCTATGAATTATACCCAAGGTAACTACTATCGAAAAAAATGAAATTACGTTCCCCAATCTTACAAAAATTTCCTATCCCACATTGTGTGGTTTTTTGTTATATCTTGAAAATAAAAAGGCAAATAAAGTACTATGAACATACTAACAGTATAAATACCATCATCACCATGATGAATAATATTAGTCATACCAATCATGGGTAAAATGGTGTTGATGCGTAGTCTCTGCTTGTTGTTTTTAGCACTTGCAACATTTGTTGTCAATGTTCAGGTAACCAATTCCTTTACCCGAAGAATATCTGTATCCACACAAAATCGCATGGAAGATAAGTATAGTGAAAGTTCATTGTAAATCAAAAGGTGTAGATATAGGTGAAAAGAATTTGAATTATGATAAGTTTACAATATTTCCAGTCACACTTACAATATTTCAAAATACTTTCTTCTGGTGTGACGTATTTTGGAACAGTAAATGGGTCGTCCTTGATGCTTATAGTAAAAAAATGCATGGTGGTTGTCAAAATGAGGAAGGCAGATGCCAGTGGGGGATAACATCTAAAGGACCATGTTTATGGGACGGAAATACTCAACAATATAGCAATTGTATGACATGGAGAACGTAAATAGACGAATAAATCATTTTGTATCAATAAATTTTTAAATAATAATGTACAAAGAGATATAACAAATTGTATCATTTTGGCTCCTCCAACTATTTTCATTTTGATGGTTTTGGTTTGGTTTGTGTAGCCTTTTACTGTTTTATATTGTAGCGTCAAATACTCATAGGAAGATCAGACACGACAGCAACTTATATAGCTTGAAGATGAAATATTGCTTTATTTTTTGCTTCATTAAAACAAACAAAGACATATTAATCTGCCTGGTCTTTAGACAGCTTAGTGAGCTTAACTTCAAGATTTTATGTGTTGCTTTTAGAATTTGCAACATTTCTAGTCGATGTGCAGGTAGTATTTTTCGGCGATTGTTCTCGATTATTCTCAAAAATTTCTGTAACCATATATTGAGGGAAGATAAGAGACTTATGAAAGTTTATTGTCAAAAGACAATAATGTGGGAGAGAAAACTCTACATTTCGATAAATCTACTGAATTTTCATTTACACCATTTCTTTTTGGGGGGACTTTCTGTCTGATGTGATGTGTTTTAGAATGAACAATGTCATGACTACAATTGTAATAGTCAATGAGGGCATAAAATCTAAAGGACCATATTTTTGGAATGGAGCTTCTAAACAATATAGAATGCGATAAGATCGAAAGGTGATTTTTCTTCATTTATATGTATGAATTAAGATTGATGAACTTAGCATTTAATTTGTTTTTATAAAAGTTATGCATATCTATTTACCAATTTTTTCTTTCATCAAATTTTCACGAAAAGATTTTCGGAATTATGCATGCATGGTTGAATGAAAAAAGCAGGATTTGTATGCGAGATTAATATTTACATAATTAATCCATTTATTTGTTTTATTTATTTCAGACATGAAATTTGTTTTTTTTAATTACTAATTGATATGTTTAATTTGCATGCACACTTGAAATAGGCTTTTGTTTTGACTATTATATTTATAGAAACATTTTAATTTATAAGAGAATTTTTTTAGTGAGGTACAAGCTGTTTCTGTAAAATTGTAGGACGTCATTTTATTCGTTAATACGAGATCGATATTAAAAATAACAATCAAATCAAGCGCCTTTAATTAAAATTAATTTCAACCATTGATACAATCTTACAAAAAATTTCTATCCTATTTAATATGTATGTAATTTAAATTTGTGTGGTTTTTTGTTATATCTTGAAAATAAAAAGGCAAATAAAGTACTATGAACATTCTAACAGTATAAATACCAACATCACCATGATAAATAATATGAGTAATACCAATCATGGGTAAAATGGTCTTGATGAGTAGTCTCTGCGTGTTGTTTTTATCTCTTGTAACATTTGTTGTCAATGTTCAGGTAACCAATTCCTTTATATTTTCCGGATCAATGTCTCTATCCATACAAAATCGCATGGAAGATAAAAGTGCAGTGAAAGTTCACTGTAAATCAAAAGATGATGATATTGGTGAAAAGAATTTGAATTACGATCAGTTTACTGAATTTCCAATCAAAATTAATATGTTTATTAATACTTTTTTCTGGTGTGACGTATTTTGGAACGGCAAATGGGTCGTCCTTGATGCTTATGAAAGAAAAATGACGAAGAATTGTCAACATAAGGAACATAAATGCCAATGGGGGATAACATCTAAAGGACCATGTTTATGGGACGAAAAGACTCAACAATATAGCAATTGTATGACATGGAGAACGTAACTAGATGAATAAATCATTTTGTATCATAAATTATCAAATAATAATGACAAAGAGATATACCAAATTGTATCAATTTGGCACCTCTAACTATTTTCATTTTGATGGTTTTGGTTTGGTTTATGTGTTGCCTTTAATTGTTTTTTATTATAGCATCAAATACTCGTAGGAAGTTCTGACAGGACACCAACATCAACTTAGCTTGAAGAGTTGAAGATGAAATATTGCTTTATTTTTTGTTTCATTAAAACAAACAAAGACAAATTAAACTATAAAAACATGCAGAGGGGCAGCTAATTAAAACTGCGGCTGGCTATTACAATCAAATGAGCTTCATCAATACCATAAAACCCCTTTCTTATTCAGAAGACCATGTCCCATCTGGTCGGTTTTTTATCAAAACCGGCCAGAGTTCGTATCACTCTTTTTCTTTCCAATCGGCCTCCAACCACCACACGAAACCAAAAACTACAAACACACGGTTGAAGCAAAACAAGAAACTAAAAACACTAGTACTCGCTGCACAGTCCAGACTGTGCGTAAGCGTTTGAGTGAAAACATTAACATACAACCCAGACAATCTATAAGCCAAAAAGAACTGATTGAGTGTACCTAAATCAAATGTCAAGTGCACTTCGAAGATTATTTGTGTCTCTGTTGATTTATTGCGATCCTACCAATATTCATGACATATGGCTACAGTTTAAAGATTTTATGATGCAAGACTACACTTATGTGTTAATTGTCCTACACGAAGGCATCAGCTCACCGGGATTAATTTAGCTAAAAATTGATTTCCTGAAATGGTATATGGAAATCGACATGTCATATGAGATTCCATTAAATTCAGTGTTCGGTCGAGTTGCAAGGCATTGTAAACTCAGCGTGTCAATCATACATGGAAGAACTTCACCAAAGATTGACCAAAGGCACATGTGCGAATTAAATCCAGTATGCGTAATTGAAGGTAATATAAACACACATACAACAATTTTCAGCATGAGATAGTTTATGCTATGTAGTACTTGGGATTCGGGAGTTTAAAAGACCGAGCAGCAACCGCAAAGCCATTCAAGTCACTCCACTGATCTCCAGAACTCCCATGAATTGTGTAACCGGCAATTTCTATCTCCTTCCTCTTCTCAGATTTGTAGACAGTGGCTAGTTTGTCTGAATCAGAAGCTCCCCTGTTGCACCCGAAATATTATTAGTTAGTTTTTTGCCCCAGCTCTGAATGATAGTCTCAATCTCAATGAAACTACAGTACAGGTACTAACGGATTCGTTAATATTTTTATACATAATCAAAAACTGAAAGAGTCCCTTTATTAATATTCTATAAAGTCGCAAGTTAAATTAAGTGGCAGCAAAAACATAAAATGAAAAACTTTTGAAAATAATAGGCCAGGTGACTTGTGAAATGTTTTTGATTACCTTAAGAAAAGCTTTTCCCAGCCACTGTATCCTTCGTATAACATGTTTTTAACAGTAGAATTTCTCTGACTTTCAGCTCGCCCAGTTAGCAAAAATATTGTGATATTCAGTTTACTCAGCTCGTTGTACAGCCTCATACTTGCAGGCAAAGCTGGAGCCACAGCCGAATCCACCCACAAATCAGAAGATTTTTCGTCAAAGGGCTCTGAACTGTAACACAAAAATATTGCTTTAAAAAAAAGTAGCAAAATCATGATTCCCTCAGCATAGTTATGGCCCATTTATCATACATATAATAATTCTTTCTAGCGATGCAATATCATATCTGCACCATAAAATCATCAAATGCATCAATAACATAGCGAAATGTAACAGTAATTCCTTCACGGATTCAGATCCAGTGCAGCAAAAACTATTTTACACTACATATTTAACTATTTCAAAAATAAAACTACAAATCAATAGCGAATCAATATTATCTGTTATAAAGTATATTATTTGTTATTGATTAAGAACACATAGACATTGAGAGAGGGGGTCAACACACCTTGCAGCCGGATTTTCCCAAAGCCAGCGTGACAGCTTTACCAATACCTCTGGAAGCCCCTGTCACGATAACAACTGGAGCCTCCACAACTGGCTGCACATCAGTACTGATTTGCTCAACCGCTGCAACCTGAGCCTTTATGCCTGTCCAACCACAAACATATAAATGTGTAATGTAATCGTGATTTTATTCAAACAAAAATTCTAATCTGAAAAACAAAAATTGAGTACCGACTTCCATAAATAAATTATTACATTATTATAAAGTATATTATTTGTTATTGATTAAGAACACATAGACATTGAGAGAGGGGGTCAACACACCTTGCAGCCGGATTTTCCCAAAGCCAGGGCGACAGCTTTACCAATACCTCTGGAAGCCCCTGTCACGATAACAACTGGAGCCTCCACAACTGGCTGCACATCAGTACTGATTTGCTCAACCGCTGCAACCTGAGCCTTTATGTCTGTCCAACCACAAACATATAAATGTGTAATGTAATCGTAATTTTATTCAAACAAAAATTCTAATCTGAAAAACAAAAATTGAGTACCGACTTCCATAAATAATTTATTACATTAATCATAGTCTCCCAGAGCTGAATTTACCAACGCCATCTTGATAAGAAGCCACCAATTGATTTTAAACACGCTTACACTCAGTTTATGGTACAAATATTGATTCCAATCCAACATAAGCTTGACAAAGTTCAAAAACGAATCACAGTAAATGTAAGTAATGCAGTTACATTATAAATTATAGTCCCATTCTGCCTCGAAGCTTTAAGTCACAGTTCACAAAAGCTAAACTACTTCTTGCGGTACATGCATTTCATCAGAAAATCAAAGAACACAGTCTCCAAAACAAATCTTAAAATTCAAAACATTTCTTAAAATCAAACAGACACAAAAACATACCAGAGAAATCAGAAGCAAACGCCTTCCTCGAAACCCACAAAAGGCAAACCCCGCGCCTGATTCAACCCCACACCACCACCACTAACGAAACCCACTTTCCCAAACTTCGAGTCCTTCACAGAAGGTATCGATTTCAACCCAAAAACCAGCAGCAGATCCAACCACACAAACCATCGGATCTCCGACACAAAGGTGTGTGCGATATAGATTGGCTGAGACAGATCAGATGGGCTGAAATTCAGAAATTGTGACGGTTGAGAGATGACGGTTTGGGAAAAACCGTCAAAATGTGTTCCCTGATTCTTAATAGGGAGATAATATTGTGTGTTTTTTCCGTCTCTTGAAAAACACAAGTCTTCTTTTTGCTCAGTACCTGTAATGAGCAGGCTTGTAAGGACCCTCAATCGGCACACTAATGTAATCAGCCTGGTCTTTAGACAGCTTAGTGAGCTTAACTCCAAGCTTTCCAAGATGAAGTGCAGCGACCTTCTCATCAAGGTGCTTAGGCAACACATACACTTTCTTCTCATACTTGCCACTGGTCTTCTCATTCCATAATTCCAACTGAGCAATAACTTGGTTGGTGAAAGAACAAGACATGACAAAGCTAGGATGTCCAGTGGCACAACCTAGGTTCATCAGACGACCTTCAGCCAAAATAATGATACCAGTTTTAGTCTCTGGGAACACCCACCTATCAGTTTGTGGCTTGATAGTAATACGCTTGATGCCAGGGTATGTTTCCAATCCAAGCATATCAATTTCATTGTCAAAATGACCAATGTTGCAGACAATAGCATTGTTCTTCATCTTCCTCATGTCACTCAACATAATGATATCCTTGTTACCAGTAGTGGTAACAAAAATGTCAGCTTCTGATACCACATCATCAAGAGTTAGAACCTGAAGTCCTTCCATCGTCGCCTGAAGCGCACAGATTGGATCAATTTCAGTCACAATCACACGAGCTCCAGCTTGCTTCAAAGCAGATGCACACCCCTTTCCCACATCTCCATACCCACACACCACAGCGACCTTTCCTGCAATCATCACATCTGTTGCCCTCATCAGCCCATCAGGTAGCGAGTGACGGCATCCATACAAGTTGTCAAACTGCACAATATCAAGCTCAAGCTCTAATTTCCATTCAAATATCTAAACTTTAATTACAAAATTCGATATACAAAAGAGACAACAGCAGTTTTACCTTGCTCTTGGTGACGGAGTCATTGACATTGATAGCAGGGAACAGCAGAGTGCCATTATCCTGCATCTGATACAACCTCTTAACACCAGTGGTTGTCTCTTCAGACACACCAACAAGCCTAGCCTTCATCTTATGATACCTTTGTGGATCAACAGCCAATCCCTCCTTAATGATCGTCAACACAATCTGAAACTCAGGGTTAGTCGTAGAGGTCGGATCAGGCAATTTTCCACTCTTAGCAAACTCCTCTTCAGCTTTCACACCTTCATGAATCAACAAAGTAGTATCACCACCATCATCAACAATCAAATCCGGACCACCGTCAGTTCCCCAATCCAACGCTCTCTCCGTACACCACCAGTACTCTTGTAAAGTCTCTCCTTTCCAGGCGAACACGGCGGCGCTATCTCTAGCGATTGCAGCCGCGGCATGGTCCTGAGTTGAGAAAATGTTGCAGGAGCACCATCTGACTTCGGCGCCGAGCGCGGTGAGAGTTTCGATGAGCACGGCGGTTTGGATCGTCATGTGTAGCGATCCGGTGATCCTAGCACCTTTCAACGGCTGCGATGGACCGAACTCGGCTCTGGAAGCCATGAGTCCCGGCATTTCGACTTCTGCGAGCTCG
>QZGG01001397.1:0-66960 GCA_006409495.1 Sedum album | reverse complement strand
GAATGATGAAAAGTGAAATACGTTCCAATGGGGGTTATATAATGTGGTAGAGATATGTATAATGTAGGCAAAAAGTTATAGAGAATGAGTGAGAAGATGATTATGTATAATTTTAGCTAACTAGTCTAATTTACATAACCTCATTGGAGTGATGCTTTTCTATCTTGTTCTTTATATTTTGATGTCACGTAGGACATTTTACATAACTAAGTTATTATACATAATGCATTGGAGTTGCTCGAAATTCGGCAATCCCTTGACTTTACCTGTAGCAATACTTTAAATGGACTTCATTTCATTAATTTTTGACTTTTCATTCCCATTTTTTAATCAGTTAAACAATTTAAATATTAACCTCTTTATAGTACCTTCTCTATCTCATAATTTATGTCTCATTTGGTTTTTTGTACGATTTTTAAGGAATGAAAGAAAAAATAATTAAAAAAGATAGTTATGTGGTAAGGAAAGAGAAAAAAAGTGATTTGATAGATAATAAATGATGAAAAAGAAAGAAAGAGGAAAAATATGTGGTGGAAAACTAAAGAAGACATGTTCATTTATGATAAGTTTTAGAAATAGGAAGATGATTTTGGGACATCAAAAAAGAAAATAAGACATTAATAATAGGACGAAGAGAATAATTATTTAAATTTAAAAAACAGGACACCATCGGTCTAGTATTGGAAAGAGGATTCAGAGACCTCTTTATTAGATTGATGGAGGAAAACTCTTAGCTAGGTTGCGTTCACTATGAAGGAATGGAATGTATTTTGTGGAAATGAAATGATAAATTTGAACACATTTTTATTTTAGATTCATTCTTTCATTCCATTCTAAATGATTCCATTCCGGCGAAGTGAACAAAACTTTAGTGATGGGTATCAAAGATGATTCAGTCCTATATTCAAGTTGTACGAAAAATGTCTACATCAACTCAATAATCAAATTGTACAAAAGTATGAAAGATTTTCTACTAAGATAGAGATTTGACGTCAAATAACGAAAGTCTGTAATCAACAACTGTCTTTAAATACAGTGCATGCCATCAAAAGATTTTGCAAAGACAATACATTAGATAAAAAAATGATTAAAAATTTTGATCGAAACAGCGACTTGACGCTCATCGTCTAGATATCTATATTTAATGTCATAGAAGTAAGGTATGAGTGTCTCATAAATAGACGAGACACCACGTTATATACAGTGTATATTTCCTAAAACTTTTGAATTGTTGTTTTTGTATCCAATATGGAATTATTAGTTACAGTTTGAATATAAAATAAAATGAATGAGTAAAGACTTCAATCAACATTTTACTTATAAATAATATACAAATAATGTACTCCGCCTAAAGTGTGATTTTATTTTTTTTATCTTTACCAATCCTTCAGATTTTGAAACTTAGAGAAAGAAAACCCAATCTTTTCCATTTATTATTTTTATGTTTCTCATACGAACTTCTGACTTTCAATTTTAGTTGAGGATAGTTATGAAAACATAACTGCACGAATTTCATTAAATTGTTTTCATTTATTTGTTCTAAAAATTGATATTTTTTTCGGCCATCAGAGAAATAGATGTGTAATTTTCATAAAGCACCGCTAATTGTGAGTTTCAAAAAATTATACAAGTGTGAACCTAATTGTGAGTTTCAAGTGTGAACTTCGTTGTGTGGTCAGTGGTCGGCCAAGAATACAAAACAATCTTCCGCCTAACATTTTTCAAATATAAATTTGCTAACGTCATTTCAAAGATAGATGAACTACTAGTCTATGACTTCAATCAGTCTAATTGTAAAGATGAGTAGTCCAAGTTATGATGAGAGAGATTGATGCTCGTAGTTTCTTAGAGTACTTATTACCAAGATTTAAGCTGTGTAGGTCAGCATCAGCAGGTCTATCGACAGAAGCAAAGACAGAGTGAGTCCCAATTTGGCAGTGGCCACTATCCAATATTCCAATACAGTGCCCGAAAACGATGACCCAATCCTATAGTTCCAACCTCCAATCGTATTCAAATAAGAGGACATCCAAAATGAATAATGCACAAATCTATCCTATTTAATGTTTAATATTCATTTGCATTTTACAATCTAATTTTATTTTTTACCTGATTCTTACTCTTTTTTTCTTGTAGCTAATTTTCCTACTTGTTTTAAAATATATATATAAAATTTATGATAGAAAATAAATAATTAATAAATATATGAATAAAAAGTAAAATATGTAATTAATATTTAGAAAACTACATAAACTTAAAGAGGGCATTCAAAATGAATAATGGATAAATATTAAGAGCCGGAGGAAGTAACTAATAACTATATATCGTTTGTTATCGATCCTAACATGGTAAGCTCTCTAATCAGCTCTGCAAATGGATTATGACTGTACTCTTAGATACTACGGCTATAACACTCACGCAAAAGATTTTACATTTAAACGTGATTGTGAGAGGATTTTAATTTCATACGTAGAGGAATCGGCCGAGCCTCTTGACGATTGATAATTGAAGGGAAGAAATTTTTTTAGCGACCTATATCTACTCAACTCAAAAACTCGACGGTAAGTGGTTTCAATGTTACTTTTAATTTTATAGATGATTGCAATGGTGCAGGATATTTTCAAATCAAAGTCAGTAGAGGATATCAGTAATCAAGCAACTTTATTGAAGAAAGAGATTCAGCAATCCCTTTCACGATTGCAGCCTGTAGTACTCTTTCCGTCCCATTATTAATGTCTCATTTTTTTTTGGATGTCTTAAAATCATCTTTCCATTTCTAAAACTTATCATAAATAAACATGTCTTCTTTAGTTTTCCACCACATATTTCTCCTCTCTCTTCCTTTTCACCACTTATTATCTATCAAATCACTTTTTTCTCTTTCCTTACCACACAACTATCTTTTTTAATCATTTTTTCTTTTATTCCTTGAAAACCGTGCAAAGAATCAAATGAGACATAAATTATGGGACGGAGGGAGTATTACTTTTAAATGGAATTGAACATCATTTTATTTTTAATTATTTGTTGCTGTCTATTACTCCTTCCGTTCCCTCTTATTTAATCAAAAGCATCAAATTCCAGTAATTAAAATAGGAAAATAATATAAAATGTGTATTTGACAATAAATGAAAAAAAAGAATAAATAAGTGAACAATAAACAAAAATGGACAACTATAATAAAACAGAAAGAATATTATTTTTCATCTCATTATGAAATATAAATAGAAAGTAAACTTTTCTATCCATACATGGGGAAAAGAAGGCATCATAACTTGACATGGGTGATGGCTGAAACTCATGATAAGACTCAACTGTATACTTTGTGCTGTCAATCAAGACTCTATCCTTACATTGGAAAAAGACGACATCATAACTTGACTTGGGTGATGGCTGAAACTCAAATGACACAAAGATGATAAGACTTTTTGTGATGTCAATCAAGATTCAAGACATCTCAAACCACAACACCATGATATAGAAATAATAAGACTCGACTGTAAACTTTCTGTTGAGACCCCTGTCCAGTCGTCCGATCCGAATTAATCTTTCAATCTCGGATTTTCACGTGTAAATAATGTGTTACTCCTTCCGTCCCATTATGAGTGTCCAATTTCTTTTTTGGATGTCCCAAAATGATCTTCTCATTTCCTAAAATAGAAACTTTTTTACCTATACATTCACACTCTCTTTCATACTTTTTATCCCACTCATTCTCTTTCTTACTTTTTATCTCACATTTTTCAATTTTCTTAAAAACCGTGAAAGTTCTCAAATGGGTCACTCAAATTGGGACGGAGGGAGTACAATTTTTGTTGCATCAGGGATAGTTTCGTCATTTTCCACAAATTGTACTCCTATGTCTTCTCTCTCTTTCGCCGCCGACGTCGCGTCGCCATTTCATCATTTGGCAATGATGATTGTTTTTTATTTTTGTTTCAAATTGTGTCTTCATTTTCAGCCGAATTGTGAGTGGAACATTTAATTATTCAGTTCTTCGTTTTTCATCGGTTGAATTTTCATTGCTAGAACTAAACCGTTCTGAACACATTTGTAGTATATGTAAGAAGGAAGAGATTCATGACAAGCGAACGTGTCCAATGAAATGGATTTCTCCTCCACCAGTAGATCGGTTTTCTAATGGCGAAGCTGGTGAATACATTGAAATCTGATTATGTTGAATTTGAAGTTTTTTTGTTTACCTTGTTATGGGTGAAGAGCTTCTTCCCTCTGTTTTTGTGTAATTTTCAAAGGGTATTTTGCCCTTTCTGCCATCATGGTGTTATGGTAGATTCATTGTTGTATTATAAACCGGTTATTGAAAGCAAGTTTTTTTGAGCTAACAATTTTGTGTTAATACAAAGTGCTGGTTGTTGGATATGATACTGCAGGTCAAGTGTAATTTGTGTTGAATATGGTATTGTAGGTCAACTGTTATTTGTGTTGGATATGGTACTGCAGGTTAAATGTTGTTGTGCTGTATGTCTGATTGTTAATATCAAGTGGTAAAATATTATGGTTGTGCATATAGTTTGTGTATGCATATAACCCATATTTTTATCCCATATGCATATAATTTGCAATATGCATTTTGTTGATCTGCTCGTCAAAATCGTCTTAAAATCCATCCGTCAACGTCGAAAATCGTTTCAAATTTTGAAAATGCAACATTCAATTCCTCTCAGCACGAAATGAACTTGTCTCTTACCATCAATCAAATCAGTCTGCAAGAGTTGTCAGAGTGCACAAGATGCACATTCACCGTTTTAACCCTCCCTCCCATTTCTGCATATTTGCAAATGCACCTCAAACGCCATGTGTAGCGCGCTCAGCAAAATGTGCTTTCTTTTCAGTCGTCGGATCTACTCCATAAGTCTCAAACGAACGTCAGTCACATATCCACAAGATAAATACTTTATAACCCGTTATATTAAATCATACTCTCTTATATGCATCCAACTACTGAGGTGGTCTCTTTTGAAACCTTTACTATTGGGTGAGACCCTGAAATCCTCATCATGGTCGTTGGTTGGATTTGTTTGTGAAATTTAGATTGTGCCACGTGGAGGTGAGAGAAAAAATAGCAATTTCTCTCGCCTCCAATTTTGAATTTCTCTCACCTTCACGTGTCATAATTCGGATCCTAAAAGCAAATCCAACCAACGGTCATAATGATGATCTCAAGATCTCACTCAATAGTAAGGATCTCAAAAGAATTTCTTCTCCAACTACTTACATATCCACAAGGTAAATACTTTATAACCCGTTATATTTTGGTTACTAATTTTTATTCATTTATATGTAATATCCCTCCGCTCGGTGACTTAATCAATTGCTGACACATCTGGAAACTAAATGTGCGGAGCGGAGCGTTTTGTTCAAATCAATCTACAGTGCCGTTACACTACATTGCTCGTGGCTGTATGCATGACGGGCCTTCTCAAAACCGATCAACTCGGTAAACAATTAATGGAATTGGGCTTGTGGCTGTACATTACTGCAAACTTAATTTCTGAACAGCACAAGAAACACAAAAATTAGAATTATACACCCTCTTTAACTTAGTTCTATTAGAACATCAAATAATTTGAATCAATCAAATTGCATTTAAAAAACTAAAGTCATAACGATTTTAAAATTAGTCGACAAAAGCTATTTTGAAGTCATTTGGATCCTTGACGCAGACATCAAGGCTGTGGTAGAGATCCATTGGGAATCCTAATGCCAATATTACTTATTGTGGAATTCAATGTGACGAGATGCCCAGCCTTACTTAAGTGCCTTGAGACGAAACTATCATGGTTTAGCTTCTGCTTTGCAGACTGGACAAGCATTTTTATGAAGAAGCCACCTCTTGATGCAGTGCATGTGGTACAAGTGATTGCAATCCATCTTTCCAATCTCGTCTTCAGCTGAAAATTCATCCTGTTATGAGCAATCAGGAATCAGTGACGTTCTGAGATTTCAAAATGTATGACATTTATGTGCAAAGAGCAATCCTACCACTCCTACCGACGTTTGATGTGTATGCAATGTTCAAAAAGATCAAATTGCCTTATCTATTTTGGTAAAATTGTAAATTTTATCTGAGTGCTTTTTGATTTTCAACACAAAAATGCCCGGGGTTGAGTTGGGGTATTTTGGAGAGAGAAAAAAGCCCTGGTAGGCACTGATGAACCGTGGATGCAAAAGTAAGGCATATGCAGCGGTGGATATCTCGGCAAGCAATTGGAGAAGGTCGTCCCCGATTTCTGTGCAGCGGTGTCTTCTTCAGGCGACGATCTTCTCGTGGAGCAGACGACTTCGCCATGACCGTCTCGCGGAGAAGACGAAGGAGACGCTCGTCCTGGCGCGTTGCTGGAGAGTGCGAGGGCGTCTGAGGAGCGTGGGAGGTTGTCACGTATGGGCCACGCGGCCCAACTCACAAATAAAACGGGCTGATTTAATTGCACCGTTGGATTAGATCTGATCTGATCTAACGGTCCATAATAAATAACAACGAAAAATTTTAAAAAAATTCAAAAAAATTCAAAAAATTTTAAAAAAAATATTATTACAACGGAAATAATTTTTATGTATTTTTTATGTCTTATGTAATCCTTTATTTATATATGCAATCTGAATTGTTAATATAATTATTGAACTTGTAATTATTTATTCAAATTGAAATTGAAACTTTAGTTACAACACACAACTGAACTTAAAACGGAAATTAAAATTACAAAACACAATTCAAATGCTAGAGATAGTTTCGAAGAAAATTCCACACACATCTTCTTCATAGTTGTTCACCGGTTGTCATATACCAGTTGTGCTTCACCAAATCATTTTGAAGCTCGGTGTGTAGGTATGTTGAATGAAGATTTGTAAGGCGTTCACCAAATCCAGGAGATTGATTACCTCTTTCAACTGGATCATTACGAATTGGATTACCATTCTGATCAGTTGGCACATCATACATAGTAAATGCATCGTGTGGGTTGTGCATATCTTCTTCTTCGACTTCAACAAATTCTTCATCGACAAATTCTTCCTCAACAATCATATTATGCATTACTATGCAAGCTAGCATAATTGATTTTAGAACACTTTTTTATGACACATACCTGCATGACGTAATATTGCCCATCGCGATTGTAAAATTCCAAAGCATCTCTCTACATCCTTACGGTACGATTCTTGTTTTTGCGAGAATAATTGTTCAGCTTCACTTTGAGGATTACGAATTGTTTTCACAAAAGATGAGTACCTTGGATATATTCCATCGGCCAAATAATAAGTGTTGTTATACGTGCTTCCATTTACCTTGTATGTCACTTGAGGGGTGATTCCTGCAAGATATGGATCAAATATGTTTGACTGATGTAGGACATTGATATCATTGTTTGAGCCCGGGACACCAATGAAACTATGCCATATCCAAGTATCATAAGAAGCTACCGCCTCCAAAATAATTGTTGGACGTCCTTTACGACCCGAATAGGAACCTTGCCAGGCCGTTGGATAATTCTTCCATTCCCAATGCATACAGTCAATACTTCCTATCATACCTGGAAATCCTCGATGCTCAGCCCTTCGTAACAGTCGAGCTAAGTCGTCATTAGTTGGAGAGCGCAGGTAGCGACCTCCATAGTGTTCAACTACTTGACGACACCATTTTTTTAAACATTCAAGAGTGGTTGATGCACCCATCCTTGAGATCTCGTCACACTGCTCCCATTGTCGCTATTGTCACCGCATCCATCACAAAATTGTTACTCATTTCATTCATTTCGTTCATTCTCTGTTGGAACAATCGAAAGCTCTCTTCAACTCCGTATGGATCCATTATGCAGATATGATATTGAAGAAAATAAGAGTGCTACGAGTGAAGATTGGTTGTGTGACTTCACAAGAATCGTGATCCTCATTTTATAGATTTTTTTAGTTTATCCTCAAAGACACGTGTTTTATTACGATTGGTAGATTAGATATCCTCATTTTATATAAATTTGTAGTTTATCCTCAAATACACGTGTTTTATTATGATTTGTAGAAAATCTTATCGTTATCTTCTATTAATAATTGATACATAATTCAAATACATTTGAGAAAAATTAATAATTGATGAATAGTAACAGAAATTTCTCGTGGAGAAGGTGATGG
This sequence comes from Sedum album, assembly GCA_006409495.1. Lineage (NCBI taxonomy): Eukaryota > Viridiplantae > Streptophyta > Magnoliopsida > Saxifragales > Crassulaceae > Sedum > Sedum album. The sequence goes on along the minus strand of QZGG01001397.1, from coordinate 58,815 downwards.
CTGCGCAAAACAGAAATTTCTTGACGAGAAGACGGGTGCATATGCCCTAAGAATAATGAAATGATCCCTACCAACTGGAGCTAATGAGAGTTCTATAAATTTCAGGCACTGAAGACACAAAAGAGTTTGTGTGGAGTAGATTTCAGATTAAGAATAGAGTTAGATCCATGATGAATGATCCCTACCAAAACTGGAGCTAAGAGAGTTCTATTAATCTTGCCCGCGGAGTAGCCTGAAAATTATATTGCCTAAAAAACAGAATGATAAAAATTATAGAAAACAAACCTGGCAGATGCTACAACCCAAATCCTTGTTGTCTGACTCAAGTAAAGGAAGGGATTCGAGCATATAGCCTTTTGTCTTTTTGATATACATGTGGATCTCTTCTTCTCTCAAACCTCTGCCGACATACCCAATTCTATCTCCTAAAGCAACAAGTTCCTGAAACAGCAAGGAATTCGTAAGGAATGATATCCACACTTGCCTTTTTTTTTGCAGTAGCAGCCATGCTTAATTAATGGCACATACTTCATAAGACATACTGTCCACATCTAGCCTCCAACCACCAAATCGATCATGTGCACCGAAGATTCTTCCAAGAGGACTACTTTCAAGCATCTGAATCTGCACAAGTCTTATGCATAATTATAGTATCTTTTTTTGTTTTTAAATTATTCAGGTCACACTATTCATACAGAAAAATATTCACAAAGCTAAAGTGTTAGATTCTGTGACATTGATGAACCTCTACTGAACCACCAGGAGGCCTCCTATGGAAGCGATGAAGTTGCCTTATGTTTGATACCTCAGGTTGCACTTGAACACCATTGAATGCATCCCTGTAATTCATGATAGGAACATCCTCAAATGGCAACGGGAACCTTGCTGCTTTGAAGCGCTGCAGACACAATTCACAGCATTTAAAAATAAAAAAGGCAACTACCTATGGCAGGGTTGCTACATCAATTAGAAACAAATAAATCAGCTGCACATCCATCTACAATTTGGCTTAAACAGAAAGACCCAAGTATAAACTCAGGATAAGGCATGCCCATACGCAATACAATAATAAAACCAAACAAACACACAACATCGAGAAGAAACACAAACCTGGTAACTTGTTCTTGGACCAACCGGCCTTCTTGAATCAACACAATCCACAAGCGCAGCATCAGTAGCAAATCCTATTCCAGGACCACAACAAACATCAGCAGAAACCCCCACACGAGCTGCCACCACTTTCTTGACCTTACTCCTTCGCCTCACCTTCTTCGTCCTCGCCTCCCAATCAGCCGCAGTCCTAATGACTTCAGGCGCACTCACAGGCGTGGAGCTCACGCACCCTAGTCTGCCAAGCCCAATAAACTTGCTCTTCGCACCTTCCTCTCTCCTGCCCACCAGAGCTGGAATGTTTCTCTGGTCCGGATCTTGACTGGCATGGCCAGAATGGGTTCTGGGTTTTTGATTTGAGACTGAATCGGGGATGGGTCGATGCCGGTTTCCATGTTTGTGGGATATGGTGTGCTCCGTGGAGGTTGAAATCTCAGCATTGCAAGCCATTGAAATAGTTTAAGGATCCGAGATGTAAACCAGATTTTGATATCCAGAGTGGTGGTTGAAATTTCACGAGTGGAGGAAAAAATTAGGAAAAAATGAATGTATTGGCTGAAGAACCAGCTGAGAGCAACTCCAATGCATTATGTATAATAACTTAGTTATGTAAAATGTCCTACGTGGCATCAAAATATAAAGAACAAGATAGAAAAGCACCACTCCAATGGGTTATGTAAATTAGACTAGTTAGCTAAAATTATACATAATCATCTTTTCACTCATCAAATTTAACTCATTCTTTATAACTTTTTGCCTACATTATACATATCTCTACCATATTCATACACATTATACATAACTCCCATTGGAACATATTTCACTTTTCATCATTCAAATTTTACATAATCAATATAATAATATATTTTCCATACCCTCTTTACATATTACCATTGGAGATGCTACGAGGATTGCAGGCAAGTTGCAGAAAGTAAGAAACAGATGTGAGCTGGCATGTCATGTCACCTCCCTTGTTTGTCATAGCTTGCCGATCTGCATCTGCATTATTGAGTAGAAAATGCGAATGGGAAATGAAAAAATGGGAAATGCGAATGGGAAATTAACGATATAGATTCTTACAAAAATATACATGCAGTTTTAGAATCTATTCTTTTATTTTAATATATAAGTTAAAATTAAATTGTATAAATACAAAATAGTGAATTACATTATATACAAATAAATATTCTTGTGTATAATCAGTTGTAAAAATAAATTACTTTTACTTAATAATTAATATTTGTTTAATTCTATTTTAATTAAAAGGTTAAAGAAGGATCAATAAATTGTGAGACATAAAGACATCATTTCAATCATTGTTTTCTATCAATCTAACGGTAATATTAATAATCGTCACTCATCATCCGCCTGTATTTTTTGCTAATTCAATATAAATTTAATTAAAAATAAATTTAATCTCAATCGTCAGATTAGTCTTAACCAACGGTTGAGCTTAAATCTTTATTTTCACAAAATTTAATGACCTCCTAAAATTCAACCCCATAATAATCTTTGATTTTTTAGTTGATAATCATTTTTATTTTATTTTAATTCTTTTTTGTGTTTTTGAAATTATTATACAAAGTATTCGCTGGAATTGATTCGAGCCGTTAGATCACAGATCTTATGGACAATTAGGGTTTTGTCTTGGGCCAGCCATGTTTTTTTGTGCGTGCCGCGTGTCTTCCGCGAAGCCCGTCTCCCTAACTTCTCCTCGAGGACGTCCACGTCCAATCCTCACTTCGCCGTCTCCTCAAGCACGCTATCTCCACAAAGTTGTCTCCGCTGCACGTTCGACGCCTTTCAAATTGATGAAATCCTCATTGACATTGCTGAATTCCTCACCCGATACATATGCCATTAGCCACCCGGTATAGGATGTCATGGGGTTTGTGATCCGTGAGCATTCAGGAGTTCTATACCGCGTGGGAGAGGTTAGTATTGCGGGAGAGGATGGAGCTTGTAGAGTGAAATATATGTTTGGGGGTCGCCTAAGTGGAGCCCTCCATTCCTATCGGCTTGATGGTACTGCTCAATGAATTTGGTGAACAATGGACAGGATGAATTGGGCATGGGCTAGTAATTGAGAATGAGATTTTGGGTTGAGATATGGGTTGAGCATGCGGCAAGGATGATGTCATCAATGCTGGCCAGTCACCACAGTATAGGAGGTTTGAAAATTTGAGTATACGGTACTCTCTCCGTCCCACTAAATTTGTCTATTTTGATTATTTTATACCTCATAAATAATTAAAAAGATGGACCAACTTTGTGGACGGAGGGAATATGATTTAAGTACAGTCTTGAGGCTTAAATGTGTAAAAGAACAAAGTCATAAGCAGAACAAGAGGAAATTGATAAGAATGATGTTTCAATATTCCATACATGATAATGGGCTGATTTGGCTGTTAGAACCCGCTGAGAAATTAGAATCTCACCCAGTCTTCAATTTGAATAAGTAAAACCTCTTGTCCAGCCGTCAGGACATACACATATAGCATCCCACACCGACAATTCAATACAATGATCATTATTTCAATTAATCCATCCGTCCCAAAATATTTGTCCACTTTTTATTTTGAATGTTCCCTTAAAGTTTGTTACCATTGCTTCATTTTCAACAACATATTCTATTTTTCTACTCATATACAAATAAATCATTTAGTCACAACCACATATTTTATACTTTTTTCTTCCTTAATAATCGTGTTGATTGTCCTTTTTGACAAACAAATAGGGATGGAGGGAGTATATCAGATATTTGAAAGGATGAGGATAATTTTTTAGAGCATTGCTAGAGCGTCAGAAGTGGTGCTTATCGAGCTTATGAATGACTTCACATGGCAAATTTGAAGTTAAAAGAAGAAGATGAGTTTAGAAGCTGGATATGATATGAGTAATTAATTGTAAAATTATTAAAATATCTTTTATGGATTCAAAACAAAGAGTTTATGTAGATATTTCATTCTTTTCGATATGATATGAGTAATTAATTGTAAAATTATTAAAATATCTTTTATGGATTCAAAACAAAGAGTTTATGTAGATATTTCATTCTTTTCATCCAAATGATACACACAGATATTCAGTATATACCTTATTTCTCAATTTTTTAATTTAAACCATTTGGAGTTCTGACTTCTGCATCACCCCTTTCCAAACCTCTTAAGAATTTAGTCTCTCTTATATGTATCAGCTCAATCAAAGGATGAGTTCTAGGTGTCCCAAGAAAGTTAATTACGCTAATTCATAAATGTTTTTCTTTGAAATATCTCAACACCAATAATTTAAGCCATGAAGTCTAACGAAGTAGGCAGGCCAGTTTCAACTAACTCAACTAGCCAACAAGCCATCTTTGTAAATGTTTCAAGTCCTAACTTCAATATATAAGATCATGCCATGTGTTGATAGAAGAGAGAGTTATGTGTCGTGTGTTGAATGGAGTGTCAAATATATGGTGAATGATGATGACGAAGAGTCTATGTGTCAAGTGCTTGGATTTGGAAGAAATGAAGCTTGATGGAGATACTTAATTGAAGGACATGTAATAGAGAGTTCGAAGTGCTTAATGATAGCTGTTGTTGCAGTAAGTCATCGTTAGATGATTCCGAAATCATAACAACGAGATACTTGTAAATTCATATCTATAATAAAAAACTAACTCAACTAATTCATGAGATTAATTATGACTTTGAAAGTGGACATCATGATGTTAATTAATACTCCCGCTGGTCATTGGACTCCATTTATGTCTCATTTTCTATCATGTTTTTTATTTAAAATTTAGCATAAATATACATTTTTTCTTTCATGACTCACTATTTATTTATTATTTCTCTTTATTTATAATTTTCATATTACTTCTTTCATTATTTATTCCATATCAATTACCAAATCATCTTTTTATATTACTATTTTTATATTATTTATTTTATTCACTTTTCCTATTGTGACATAAATTCCGTGCCACTAATGGGAAGAATGGAATATATGACTTTGGAAGTGAACAATTGGCCATAACAGCCAACAAATATCCAACATTAATATATAATACACTTTTACTGATAATACCAGTAGGTGGCTCGCTTTTGATTGATTCATGTGACATCTTTTTCTGGATTATAGTATAGTTTACGGCATGACTCCGTCAGCCTTAAATGTGTGTTCAATTTCTTTTTTTAACGTTTTTTTTTTGTTTGTCACATTTTAATTATTCATAACAATCAAAAATATGGATTGGCATGAGTAAACATCTTTGTAACAATATCAAAAGAATCGATCCCATTAAGCATGTGATTTTCTTTTCAATTTAGCTCCAAAAATGACAAGCTGTGGTACTTAAAAACATAATGAGCTAAATCAATTAACAAGCTCTTAAATCTTACTAGTTAGAGTTGCTTATGTTCCGCAAGTTGATAATGTGTTATCTATTGAATCTCAAGCTTTATTAGCTTCTGAGCAAAGTTATAGAAGTGTCATATTTAAAACGGATTGTTCCGACCTCGTTAACATATTGGATTGTAGACTTCAGTCCCCTGAAGGAATTAATTATAGAGTAGACACGTGTCCCACGGCGCTTAAATTCGAGTTTGGTGTCGGCAACACGTCCACAAATATGGCGCCGTTCTACTCTACATTGACTGACTGGGTCGATTTCATTATGTTTCAACTGAACCAGTTAATTATAATCTATGTCTGCCTCCCATCCGAGATTATCTTTCTGAATGTTCAAATGCGTTATCTTTTTATTACCACTGTCGTCTCGGAGGATAGTCTTCATGGACGTACTTTTCAGGACCGTTCTGGAAAGCTGGTTTTCTGGGATATCATTTAAAAAGTTTAACGCTCATATCATTCGCTTTTCACTGTCTTCTTGGATCGCCGGTTTTCCTGAGTGGCTGTGCTCACAGTCTCGTGCTTCTGTCATATTTGTTCGCCGATTGTTGGTACTGAAGCATCTCGTCACACTATGCTTACATTATTTTTATTGAAGGAATGAATCACTAAGTACTGCAGTGTTTGAATATGTTAGTTTTTAATCTCAACTGGGCTGTGCGTTTGATACGGAGAGAGGCAAATATTCGGGCAGACATCACAACTAAATGTGCGTATCCAAAAATTGAGGAATAAGGTGGCAAGCTTTTTTAATGAGCTGTGTTGTATTTCTATCAAAAAAATAATGTCATCATTCTATCAAAAAAATAATGTCATCATTCTATCAAAAAAATAATGTCATCATTCCATCAAAAAAATAATGTCATCATTTAATTTAATTAAGCTTCCCTTGTTTTTTAGTATTACTTATGAGTGTCATCTATAAATATTGTTATCAACAAGGCATATCTACAAGGTTAATGTACCTTTCTACTGATACTTTTCCTCTATCAACTGCATAAAAAGTTTACAAGAATAACATAGAAAAACTTTGTTGATAAGTACAACAATATATACTACGTACTATTAAGGAGAAAAAAAATGCAATTCTGTCGCATGTAGAACGAGCAACAATTTAATTACTGCTACATTATTTTTCAAACTGGCCTATTAGCAGGAAAATGTTACAGTAAATAATGGAAATTCATGAAAAATACTCCCTCCGTCCCATAATTTATATCCCATTTGGTTTTTTGCACGGTTTTTAAGGAATGAAAGAAAAAATAATTAAAAAAGATAGTTGTGTGGTAAGGAAAGAGAAAAAAGTGATTTGATAGATAATAAGTGGTGAAAAAGGAAGAGAGAGGAGAAATATGTGGTGGAAAACTAAAAAAGACATGTTCATTTATGGTAAGTTTTAGAAATGGGAAGATGATTTTGGGACACCCAAAAAGGAAATGGGACATTAATAATGGGACGGAGGGAGTATGGAACATCTTACCCACACAGTTAGTTGACAGCTTGACACTTCAGGTAGTCATTTGCACTTTTCAGTCACAAGATGGAACCAGTCTGTTCAGAGTGTCCGAGACATGCCTCATCATTGGTCTCTTTTCAGGGTTGATGTGGACGCAGGCCATTGAAAGTTTGATGCATTCCATAATACACATTTCATCTATCATTTCGTGTGCTAGATGTGGATCCAAAACATATTTAATGGGTTTCTTCTCTTCAATGCAAGATAAAACCCAGTGAACTATATCAAGCTCTGAGTTGCCTGCCTTAACCAAGGTCGATCTTCCCGTGATGAGCTCTAAGCAAATCACTCCGAATGAATAAACATCCCACTTTTGTGACGGTTTAACAGCTTTAAATGACTCTGGAGCGTGATAACAGGTAATTACGTTTGCACAAGGGTGAATTTCAATAGCTTCAGACAGCGCACTACCCAGTCTCCTATGCTGAGGTCTCTCTGAGGGCATTCTAATAGACTGTGCAGTGGTAGATCCTATTGCCATATTAGACAATCGTCCGAGTCCAAAGCCTGAAATTTTTGGTCCCATATCACTACCGAGAAGTATGTTACTAGGCTTTATATCTCCATGTACATATTTTTTGGGGCTAAACTCATGAAGAAATGTCAAGCCATTCGCTGTACCCATCATAATTTTTAATCTGTCGGCCCATGAAAAGGGTGTAGATGATGCTTTACCTGTAGTCAATAATGATGGCAATATAATCGACCTCAGAATGAGCAATTGTTAAAGAAAGAATGAAGGCAAATCATACCGTGAATTGCGATGGCAAGGCTGCCATTAGGTATGTAGTCGTAAACTAGCAATTTCTCATCAACGGACCAGTAATAGGCTCTGAGCGTCAAAATGTTTTGATGCCGAATTTTTCCAATAGCCTCAACTTCGGTCTGGAATTCTTTGAACCTTTGGTAGCCTCCTTCTCCTAATCTCCTAACAGCTAAGGTTAGTCCGCCTTCCAGTACAACTCTGTACATAATTCCAATCCCGTTCTTTCCAAGTACAAATGCAGAAGATTTAAGTAACTCATCCAAATCAAATTGGAGCTCCAGGTCCAGCAGCACGAGATCACTTTGCTCTCCAGTTTCAGATAAAGGTCCAGAGTCATGATTTCTAAAGCATGAGAATCATTTCTACTTCTTGATTTCCTTGTCCATTTTTGAGCGTTTCACACGACAGACTCCATAGTAGCAGCAAGAAAGAAGCAAACCGATAATACCGATTCCAATTACATTGCATACAACTATAGCAATAAGGTAACTCTTTCTTAATCCTTTTCCTTTCTCACCATAGTCATATGAGGTTTGAGATGGAATGCTTATGGGAAATGGAGTAGAACTAACTCCATGGGTATCTGCAGAACATGGATTTCTTAATGGAGGGCCGCATAGTCCTGCATTGCCAATGAAAGCAGTAGGTCCCCTGTTGGCAAGAGGGCCGTTTTGGGGGATGGGGCCACTAAAGTTGTTATGAGAGAGATCAATATAAACTTTCTCGGGAAGGTTTCCCAGGGTAGCAGGAATGGAGCCAGTGAACCCATTGTGAGATAAATCTAGAGTTCCCTCTAAACGAGAAAGATTCCCCAGATCTTCTGGAATCAGACCGCTGAACTCGTTATAAGACAAATCAAGCTTCTCCAAAAAAGCCAAGGCAGTTCCAAATCCATGTGGCAGAAGCCCAGTGAATTTGTTTCGGGCCAAAATCAGTCTCCGAAGTCCACTACACTGAATTAATGACTGTGGTAAAGGACCATTGAAATAGTTTTGAGACAAATCCAATGTGTGAATGCTCTGAAGCTTACTAATCTCAATAGGGACTGACCCAGTCAAGAGGTTTTGGGAAAGCACCAAATTTTGCAAGCTCTGAGCTTCAAAGAGTTGTAATGGCAAGTTACCAAACAGCTTATTACTCCTCAAATTGAGTCGACGCAGCTGAGAGAGAGATCCAAGTGCTGAAGGGATGAAACCTTTAATCCCCTTCAATGGAATGGAAAGAGATATGACTCTAAAATCTTTGCAGGTAACACCATTCCACGTACATGGATTGTCATCAGACGAGTTCCAATTGTTCAAAGCCCCACTTGGGTCCTCGGTAATGGAGTGTTTGAAGGTAAGAAGGGCATAGCCTTCATCACTCAGACAGGATACTTGATTTAAGATAAGGAGAATAGCTAATGACAATAGCTGAGCCATGTAACTTACCTCTGAGGTGGCGAAGACCTCAAGATATTTGATCAGAGGTTGGGACCTGGGGAGAAAAGTATCAAATGGCCAGAGCCCAGAGACAACAATGGTGGAAGTTGAGACCTGAGAAGAGAATGTGATAAAGTATCAAATGGCCAGAGACAATACAGAGGTGCTAGATAGTCAAGGTTTAGGACACACAATATCAAGAGGAGGGGCATTCAATTGAATAAGCACACTAGCACAGTAGAGGACCCTTAAGGCCTCGGTTGAAAACAGCAAAAGTGAGCGCATGCATTTAATTTATACTGAAAACATTCCATTCAACCTTACAGCTAATCAATCAGAGAACAATTATCTCCATATAAAACTGGCTGACTGGCTGACTGGCTGACTGGCTGACTGGCTGACTGGCTGCCATATTTGACGCTGTGTTCACTTCCCAGCGTGATTTTAGGAGACATTTTGAGAGACCCTCTTCATTACTTGGTCTTTCTTCCCAGCGTGTTATTATCATGGTTTTCACGTCGTCGTCCAGTCGACGACATATCGTCCCGGCGCAAATATGTCAGGTCGTCGAGCACGCCAGAGATATCCGCGGACCTTTAAGGATTTTTTCCTCCGCGTAAAAAATCCTTAAGGGTCCGCGGATCTCTAAATTAATTTACAAATACACCCTAAACTACGAGAAATTGTAATAAAATATACCCAGAAATCACTAATTAATTTATTTTTACAATATATCAGTATTATTTCAAGCTAAATAAATAATTTTTATATATTAAATACATATTACGCCGTATCGCCATGTAACGACTAGACTGTCGCCATATCGACTAGACGGCTTGACGGTAGATTAGCGCCGTGATTCGCCGAAGGGCCGTGAAAACAATGGTTATTATTCATAAACATTGCCTACAAGTTGAATCGAAACCTTGGATCAAAAAAAAAATTGAATCGAAACCTAGAATATGTATGCACGAACTCTTTCCAAACAAGGCCATCTGGGCTATATTAAGGCCCAATAGACATGAGAATCAGCTCTTTAGAATTAGCCATCTCAAGTTCGCAACATAGGTTAAGCCCAGATGTCCACAAGATGAATCTAGACTGCAGAAGATACACAAAATGAACTCGAGACGATTTACAGGCGGAGTGAGCCTGTCGCCACCTTTACCATCTCGAAAAATTAACAAGTCCAAAGTATAAAAAAAAGCATTCCATGACCCACCATTACCGTTTAAATATTATCAACTATCTCCCTCATTTTAATGAATCAACATTAGACCCGGGCAGAAGAGAGAGAAAGCTGTTACGAATGGCGAGGCCAACGGCTATGAGTCACCACTTGCTCCTCTTCATCCTTCTCCAATTATGTCACGCCACTGATTTAGAGCCGTTGATGACATTCAAAGCCGCTTCCGACCGACGCCTCCAACGCCCTCGACTGGAACACAACCGCCGACCCCTGTTCCTTCTCCGGCGTCTCCTGCATCAAAGGCCGCGTCTCTCGCCTCGTCTTACAAGGATACGGCCTCCGCGGAAGTTTTCAAGCCCTAACTTCCTTGACCCAACTCCGCGTTCTCAGTCTGAAGCGTAACCGTCTCTCTGGTTCCATTCCTGACATCAGTAGCCTCACTGCTTTGAAGCTTCTCTTCCTCTCCGAAAATGACTTCTCCGGTGACCTCCCGGCTTCTTTGGCGTCACTCTCCAGGCTCTACAGGTTAGATCTCTCGTACAACAACCTCTCCGGCCAGATTCCGGTTACGCTCAGCCGCATGACCCATCTACTCACTTTCCGTGCTGAGGGTAATGGGTTAACGGGACCCATTGTTAACCTGAGTCTTCCTAGCGTCATGGACTTCAACGTTTCTGCAAATCGATTGAGTGGGAAAATCCCGGACTCTCTTATTCGGTTTCCGGCGTCGGCGTTCGGAGGCAACCCGATGCTCTGTGGAGATCCGTTAGCTGCTTGTAAAGGGGTGGTCGCCACCAAGCCAACTAAACCCTCGGTTCCTGCCACGGCAGTAGCCTCGTCCCCTAGCTCAATGCCCATCAACAAGTCGCCCGATTCTAGTACCAAACGCAACAATAGGAGCAAAATGGCTCCAGCGATATTAATTGTTATAGTGCTTGGAGATGCCCTTGCACTTGTGGTAATTACTGTGCTGCTATACTGCTTTTGTCGAGTTCGCAGGAAGCAAAAAGAGCCTAAAACTCATCGTAATCAAGGGGAAAGATTGTTTACTCATCGAATCCTTGTCCGAGTGAGAGAGGGAGGATTGTTTTTTTGGAGGGAGTGAGGAGGTTTGAGCTTGAGGATCTGCTCAAGGCTTCAGCTGAGATGTTGGGGAAAGGTGGATTTGGGACAGCTTATAAGGCTGTGCTGGATGATGGGAGTGTGGTGGCTGTGAAGAGATTGAAGGAGTCCAATGTGATAGGGAAGCGTGAGTTTGAGCAGCATATGGAGTTGCTTGGGAGGTTGTTGCATCAGAACCTAGTGAGCTTGGTGGCTTTCTATTTTGCAAGAGATGAGAAGCTGTTGGTTTATGACTACATGCCTAATGGAAGCCTCTTCTGGTTGCTTCACGGTATATTATCTTGCTCCTTTTAGCTGCATTATGCTGCCACTTTAAAACAAACAACGAATGCCACTAAAAGAGTGCATAGCTAGTAGATAATTAGGACTTGGAGTGTGCCTACTGACTATTTGAGCAGCTGTTGCCCAATCTGAATTAATATCATAGAAACTGGAGTGGCCTGTGTTGTGAATTCCAGCATTAGTGCATGACTATGAGATTTTAATTGTTCAAACTTTTAATTTAATAATGTTGCCTAGGCAGGTAAGTTTATGTTGTTGAATTCCAACTTCATCGAAAATGCAGAAACTCTTTTAGAGTTTAGGGTAAACGAAACTCTTATGCAAAAAAATAGTTGAGGTATGAAGATAGTTGTAGGATTAGGACCATTCTTGTTGAGGAAATAAGATTAGGAGTCGTCTATAACTTGGACAGCGTTCAGGTAAGCTAAACATTGTTAGGTTGCTTTGAGAGTCACAAGATGGTCATAGCTAATAGCTGGTCCTAGTCGGATTATTTCAGTACTAGTGGACATTTGTGGAGTTATGTTTTCTTCATGTAGTTAGAGGAAGTGGGGCATATTTAATGTACCCTTTTTAGTCTTGACTTTTGGAACTCATAGCTTGCATACATACATTCAAGAAGGTTTCCAGCCAGGTTTTTCTGAGGCTGTAACAAAAAAAATGCATTTTTTTTGTATTGGATATGCATTATTTTAAATGTCCATCCCAGTTTCTGCAGTTTATTATTTAATTTTACAATGTTGGTCTTTATTGTTAGTCCCTATTCTGTGACTCTATTTTGTAATTAAATTTTTTATCAGTAGGATCAGATTGGCAATTTGCAACTTTAAATACATCTAGGCTTAGTCAAATAAATTTATAGATATTGCCTTTACTCTTTATCTGATATAATGGTTATGAAAATGTATTGATTCTACCAGGCAACAGAGGGCCAGGAAGGATCGTTTTGGATTGGACAACTAGAATCGACATTGCAGCTGGAGCTGCTCGAGGGCTAACTTTCATCCACAACTGTTGCAAATCCCTCAGAATAAGCCATGGAAACATAAAATCCACTAATATCCTACTAGACAAAAATGGCAATGCACGAGTTTCAGACTTTGGCGTCTCGGTATTCTCTTCAGCTGCCACTGCAGCTTCAAGATCCACTGGATACCATGCACCTGAATCTGCTGATGGTCGAAAGCCCTCACAGAAAGCAGACGTATATTCCTTTGGAGTCTTGCTCCTAGAATTATTAACTGGTAAATGCCCATCCATCATAGATAGTGGTGGACTAATGGGATCTGGAAGTGCTTTTATTGAGTATATTAACCTGCCTAGATGGGTTCAGTCTGTTGTCCGAGAGGAATGGACTGCTGAAGTATTTGACTTGGAGCTCATGAGGTATAAGGACATAGAAGAAGAAATGGTGAGCTTGCTTCAGATTGCCATGCTGTGTACTTCTCACTCCCCGGAACAACGTCCCAAAATAGACAAGTCCTCAGGATGATTGAAGATATCAGGGGTGTGGATGATTCACCTTCTCACGACAACTTGGAGCCAGTTTCTGACTCACCTCCTGTAACCGAAGACACATACAGGGCAAGGGAATGACAAACTGGTTTAGGATATTATATAGCTTTTAATTTTTAGTTATGCTTATGCTACATTATGTCTAACATGACTCACATTCATAAGCCCTAAAAGAAAAGTTTGGTTTTTATCCTCATTTTGCTAAATGCTTCTACTTCGAGAAATTGCTGGAGATGGCAGTATCTTCTACAAGGCATGGGGCGTGAGTAAGAATCCGAGTCTGACGGTGCCAGGCTGCCAGTTTATCGCATGAGATCGTAACGAAGAAAAAAATAACAAGAAAACTCGCATGATATATACTAAAAAAAGGGATCGCTTCCATCTCAGTCCAAAGATGCATAAAGCCACTTGAAACCTCAAAAACCAAAGATGATCAAAAGTCAAGCATGCCAATTTTTAGCACTTTGAGGAACATCTATTGATCAAAACCTCAAAAACCAAAGATGATCAAAAGGCAAGCATGTCAATTTTTAGCACTTTAAGGAACATTTATTGATCAAAACCTCAAGGAACAAATTAACTTTTAGTTGATTTTTCATTGAACAGAGCTTGAAACAGGAAATATCCGATGCTACAAGTTTGCGATTCCGCAATAAACCATGTGATAACTATCTTAATTACTGCCACTTCGCCTCAGATTGTACCAAATATTCTGTTGAGAGTAGCTGCAAGCCGAACTCCTCCTTGAGCAAGTCTTAGATTTACTATAGGTGCTCGGGAGTAGAAATAGTCATCTGCATGATTATTCGCAAAGGTTTATACTGGATTATGATACTATGTAATCAATTATAAGCATGAAGCGTATGTTTACCATCTAATGTTGATCCTTCATCTACGCCTTTGTATGCCCATTGGCAAGCCGCTTTGATACCTTCCCTTGCGTAGCTATTGCACAGTAAAAGTGGGTTGTTAAATTATAACATAATTTCACATGCAGGAAGAACCGAACATAAATAGTTGAATCACTAACATGTCAGGGCATGCTGTCTTTCCACCACTGCAAGTCTCCCATGCCTTGACTTGGTCACTCCACTCAGACTTTCATTATTTCAAGGGTAAAAACTTGAGAACAAAAAAAACGAACATAGACGCATACATGGTACCATTATAAATTTTGAAATACCGTGATGTTCTGTTGAATTTCCTTGATTAGTCCATCAATATCTGAATAGGTAGTATTCTCTTCTCTCCAAATAATGTTGTCATCCCATACCTATATGTTCATCATAAAATTTCAAGTTTACTTTGTATGTATGTTTCTGCAAGGATGTGCAGACCAGTCCAGACTCACATGGTGAAGAACCGTTTTCCTTCTGTACCAGTGGACATCAATAGTATTTCCTCCCCTGTCCGAGGTGAACCCCACATGAAGCGGCTGCATGATGATTCACAGTCACTCTCATCAAGGTGCATACGAATAAAACCTGAAATCGAATTTCTAGTGGCTTACCTGGTGTATGTCTCCAATGAAATGTGACAGGAACAGAAGTGACTCTGTAAGATTGTCTAAAGAAATAAAAGTGTCAGGGGTGGATATTATATGAAAGCAGCAGTAGAGAAAAAAATGTATACAATTATACATTCAGATTGAGAGGAGCGCCGATTGTAGGTGAGGAGCTGGCTAGTATAATTGTTGATTGCTCCTGCCAAGCATCTGTCCTTAAGGCCATTCTCATCTTTGCAGTCCCCTGGGGAATGTAGAAATTTAGATTAACTACATATTTCACGAATCGACTTATCAATGAATTTTAAGTTGTTACTTGTGTACTGGTAGTTGCAGAGTTTATCTGGAGTGTCGATGAAATGAAGAGGCGCAGACCAATGGTATCGGAACCTTACGCGGTCAGCCCACGAACACACACTTCCTAGGTCCCCTTCAGCATAGTCTGGCAACAGCTGCTTCACGGCGGCGGCAGCAGCGTCACTAAGTCTCGGCTGTTAAAACAAATAGCCAGACGACATTAAAACCTTTTCGACAAAGGATCTCAACTGAAAAACATACCTGTGCTATCCGGCATACAGTCAAATGCCCGTCAACTCCCCATCCCTGAATTGTATGAAATGAAAGCATCAGAGTAGCCAAGGTGAGCAGCATACACTCCATCTTTCAAACTCGATTTCAAATTTGAACACACAAAATGGACAACTGTGCATCCTCTTTTTATAGTCAAAAGAAGTCGGAACGTCTTGAAAGGTTGGCCAGAAAATGACCTTTATTGTGCGTTGATTTGGTTGAGACAAAAATATGCATTTACTAAGTTTAGAGGTTACAAGAATATACGCTGACCATTACGTCATGCATGAATCAGCTGCAAACAATGCAAATGGCCCGACCCGGAAATGCCCGTTAAGGCGCACATGACTTGAGGCTTCATAACAGAGCAAGATGAGGGATCCACCTGGCAGATAACTGATGGCCAGTGGCTGACTCACTATCTAATGTTTATCGTTATGTTTTCTTGGATTTATTGATTTTATTTTATTAATATATGAGTTTGTACTGACACGTTAAAGGTATGTGTGAGTTGTACTTGTTTTACATGTAACATTATATATGACACGTGTACTATATCATTCTTTGATAAAATTATCCACGTGTGATTACTATCCTCGTCTTCTTTATTATTTTAACCAGAAGCCAAGATGAGGATTGGGATCGTGTACTGAGAATAACACTTTTCAGTCACAAATGAAGTGTTTGGTTATTAAAAACCAAAACTGCGTTGTTTTAAAAAGGTTCAGAAATTTTTAATTAGAGATTTAGTAAAACTACATTGTTTTGAAAATTTATACACTGAAACTACGTCGTTTTACAGCGTACAGCCAAATCCAGCCATTATTTAAAATTTGAATTTTAAATTACAATCGAAAAACGTCGTAGTTTTGTTTCAATACAATTTGAAACGACGTCGTTTTTCTAAAGCCCAAATTCTAAATTTCTGAACACTTACAAAACGACGTAGTTTTGATATTCATTAGTTCAAAACGATGTCACTTTATTTATGACTGTAAAATGCTATAGGCTGCACATAATCTCATTCCTGGATTTGGCTGTATGTTGTATAGGATCCGAACATGATCCATTCAAATATGAGTATCTCTACTATATATAAAATGCAAACCCTCTTATTAGCAGTTATTTTACAAGCCACATTATGCTTTCCTGAAATACCCTACTTAATTCCATAATTATTATATTATATTTTACTTGGTTGGAAAATATATATTCTATTTAAATACCCTAAATATATTGTTTACAGTAAATGCACAGATTATACTCTGGAAGAAATCATTAGTATAAATTAAATGTAAGTGCAGACGCTAAGATTGGTATAAAATATGATTTGCATGACGGGTGACTGTTCATGTTTATAATCGACCGTGTACGTTCTTAGCTAAGCAAACATGCTAGGGTTACAAATAATCAACTCTAATTCAACTAGCTATAGCTAGGGTTATAATATTGGAAGCGGATCCGATATAGCATACAACGGATTATAGTCAATTTTAATCAAAGTTTTATCCTAATGTTTAATTGTATAATATAATTAGTAAATAAAATATAAAAAATCCTAAAAATAGATAATTGATATTTTTATATTCTAAAACCCTATGGCAAAAAACTTCCTAAAAAATATTAAATTTATATTGGCTGCAAACTGTTGTATGCAGCACTGGATCCCATTCTTACAATATTAGGCTCTGTTATTCTTTCCACATAATCTACCATTATCTTACCGGTGAAAATGAGAAGATGGTCCGCTCAAAATTGATGTGTTATCGATATTGGTGAACAATTTAAAGTTGAAAGATGACCTCAGATCGAGGAAATACGAAGTCAGAGAGCATGGATAATATAACAAGCACAATGATGCTATATTAGTTATTAGAAAAGCGATCAAGTTCATATCTATCCTTAATTTACGTTTATGATGTCATATTTCAATTTTATCAATTGAGTGACATGTGTCTATCTTTTATATCGTTGGATAACATTAAATATAAGTGGGTTAGAATATTATATAAACACAAATGTATACACAGTGTAACAAAAAAAGATTGGGGGCCTAGGCCCACCCTCTTTCAACATGGTTCTGCCCCTATGGTTGACACGTGTCAACCAAATTGATAAGTATTAGATGAAATGGACGGTTGATATGTAACCTTATAAATGTAAATTAAAAATGTCAGTGTTTGATCGCTCCTCTTAGTTACCAAGTGTGATCATGTTGCGTCAATTGAAAGTTTATTATCATGAAGAAAATGATACTTAAAAAGTGATGTTTATATTGAAAAGTCGATATTACTTTTCTCGGCTACAATACAAAATAATACTATTACATGTAATCTGACCTACATTTCTATCACACGGAGGATCACTAGTCTGTTTTTGTAGGATGCCAATATCGAATTTTGGAGTTATGAAAATTAACATATCGGCTGATGGCATTCGTTCTGTGGCTGATCACCTATTCGTTGTGGAGTTATTAAATTATCACATGTACTGAGTAAGTATTTTGACGAGAAGCTTTATTCTTAATAATATAAATAGAATTAAAATAACAACTTGAATTGTGTATGCGGTATGTCTTTACTCCCAATCTATCTTGATGTTATCCTTACCAATCTCACTCATGAAAGTTGAAGAAAACTAAAAATTACATGGTGTTTATAGATGTCCAATACACGATATAATCTCATTGGCTTAATTATCGAACCATTATTTATTTGAATATTTTATCACTTAAATGAAAAAAAATATTTTTATAAAATTATAAAATTCGACAAAAATTACGTTTCCATAATAAATACGTAATAAATATTCTAACAATCAGTAGATCGGTTTAATAAATTAGTACCTAGTTAAATAGATAAAATAATATATAAATACCCGACTCAATTGAATCATTTGTGGATTATATTGATAAAAAAGAGCTAGGAGACGAAATGGAATTGTCCAGACTCCAGAGTTCCATTATTTCATGAGAACGTGAAGAATGACAATGTGTAACGTTTAAAAAAGTTACGGTGGCTTAAAGTTGGAAATTTATTAAAGAATGACAATGTGGTTGAAGTTTGTATATCTAACATAATTTTGAATCTAAAAGAAATCAATACAGTACAACAATTAGAGTATAAAAACACAAAATCAACAAACATATGCACATCACATGTAAAGTCTAAGTCTATATATTTCATTTTTATTAGGAACATTTTTTACCATCAAACAAACATCATCAATATGTTTCATGTATACAATCCAGGAAATGAAAAAAATGGATGGAAAATTTACTTCCCTTATGAATGGAGAAAAAAAGCTCAACAGCGTCCATCAACTTAGTATTTTCTAAGAAAACAAGGAAACACTTGAGGTTGGAGGAAATGAAGATAAAGGCCTCTTCACAAACCTCCCCTTCATTCTAGGTCGTTTCTCAGCATTCAACTTCCTAACTTCATATCTGATTTTCTTTGAAAAGAGCCGAGTCCTTCGCTTCTCTCTGTACCGAGATACTCTGGCTTTCCTCCTTTCATCTCCAGACAGTCCCGTTCCGCCGTTGATACAAACAGGGTGATCAACCAAATGCTGCTGATGGGACTCTATTTCACAGGTATCCTAAAAGCAATATGAAACTTAGTGAGTTTATCTACTCTTCATATATATGTATAGGGAAGAGTTCAAGATGGACAACATAAATTTTGTAGGACAGAAGGACATCATTTCAACCCATTAATTTCTATTTATCCAATGGTTGATATTGATAACCGTCGATACCAACCGTCCGTGTATTTTGCAAATCTAACTACCTATTTAATCAAAAACTAACTTTAATCTTAACCGTTAGATTAATCGAAATCAACAATTAAGATAATCTCTCTATGTCTTACAAAAATTTGATGTTCTTCTAGATCCTAACTCTATATATATATATCTAAATTTAGCATTACTACTATGCATGACATACCAAGCAAGCAGGCCAGCACTCGGTCGGATCAACCTCGGGCACAGTGCCCGAAGCCCAAGGTGACGGTCCATCCCAAGCTGACAAGATACTTTCATAATCCAAGCTCAACATAATCTTTCTCTTCTTCATCACAGCCTTCTCATCACTACAATCCTCATCGTAATCAAAGCTCAAATTATGGAATGCATCATTAGCCATTTCGATCTCTTCCGCCTTTGTCTCCTCATCTTCATCCTTGATCACTCTCCCACCGCACCTCGTAGATACTGTATCATCCATAATCAAACCTAACCCATCAATCCCGAACGACTCGTCGTCATCCAAAACCTTACCGAGCATTGATTCAACGTCAGCTGCAAACTCTTCCGAGTCTATTTCTGATGGTACAAACCCTACTTCATTATAAAAGCTCCCAACGAACCCTTTCATCTCATTTGCACCAAAACAAGGGTTTCCCCCATCAGCTGATTTATTCGCTCTTCTCGGCGAGGTGCACATGTCCACCATGAATGAGTCAAAGATAGGAACTCTGCCATACAGCAGAAGCCCATCGATCTCGTCAAACGACTTGGTTTCATCCGACACGTCGTCCTCGGGTACGAGGTAAAATAGGTTTTTGACGATGTCATCGGAGGTTGGACTTTTTGAACTGCTGCTGCACTGCTGCTTCCCTCTCTGGGTTCGGGCCTTGCGACTGCGCCAAGATGGGACTCTGGAGGGACGCGGAGCTTCACTTTTATTTACATTATCGGCTCCTCGTTGGGATCCAAACGATGCAGTTTTGAGGCGAACACGCTCGTGTCGGCGAGCGAGTGGGTTGGCAGAGTGGACTCTCGAGTCGCATGATTGGCAGAGGAATGCGTCATCAGCCGCGCAGAACCAACGCGCACGCTTGCGTATGCAACCGTCGCATGGCCGCGCAGTCTTTGCGCCAACGACGTTTGCTACTTTGTCGACGACGGACATCTTTTCTTTAAAGTGTTGGATCGACTTGGATTTTACAGAGAAGAGGTGATTTCAGAGCACTGTTGGGTGTCTATTTAGAGGAGTGAGTTTGGGCCCAACTAATTGTCGCGGTTTGCAATATTGATTTACCGAGTCATTCGGTTGGACCCAACTAATTGTCGCGGTTCGCATACTGATTTACCGAGTCATTCGGTTGGACCGGTGAGTTTATTTAATTGGTATATTTGTTATGGGCATGGAGTCGGAGAGATGATTAAGTCGGTGTTTAATTGGACCCAGAGTGTGCTTTTCAAGTGCAGGGAGGAGAGGTCAGCGAGGAAGGTTTAAGAAGGAGGTGCACTTTTTCTTTTTGGGTCCCTAACAACAACTGACTTTCCCTTATCTGCATTGTCATTGGTGCTTCCCATAACGTTCATCCGGAACTCAGTTTCCTCATTGGCTTTCCATGATTCTTTAGGCCCCGTGTAGGGTTCGAGATGAGCTACCAGTGACCGTAACTCCTGTATCTATAATTTGTATGCCACTTAATGTTGAGTGAGACACTTTTTGTATCTTTGTCCTGTGTTTTCCGTCTTGGGGTTATTGGATTTGGATTATTGGACTCTAGCTTAATCCGTGGTCCTGGCTGGCTGTGGCTACCCCAATCTAAAGTGCACCTCTTGATCCAAATATCTCAGACCCAGATTGCAAATATCTTAAGTCAAGTTTAATATCTTGTTTGTATGAAAAAAGGTTTAATTTCTGGCATTTAATACAATATACGTACCACCGTAAATAATTTAGTACTATGAAACATTGGCTTGTAAATATCACTCTCTAAAATATAAGACCTCGATATGTCTCTTAGTGCAGTTCGAGGATAATTAAGTATCAGAGTATATGGAGCTTTCCCGTGTTTAGAGGTTAGTAGTGATCATCAAATATCTAGATACTATTGGAATAGAATAAATGGATAGCGCATTATTTAGATCTTTCGACTACTAGTATGTCGTTCTGTAGCAATCGAGGGGATAATGTGTACATTCTTTGAAACTTGTAATGCTTTAACATTTGGACAAAACCTCTCCATAGCTACTTACCTTCAAGTATCTTTCCAAGATCTTATGTTAGCCTTATCTGAACAATTTGTACAATAAAGTTAAGATTCATCTTCTGCTCATCCCACGGTCGCCGCTGTAAGAAATTTTTTATGAAAGCTAGAAGTAAGACAAATAGTTTTTTAGGTTCTTACATTTAGTTTATACTAATTCCAATAGGTTTAGAATTTCAAGAGGTTTTCTAAAAATGCTAACCCTAGTCTTGATGGTCTCTTTTACATTTACTGTACAAATTTAAAAGGTATGGAGGGCTCGGGGGATCAACCCTACTTTTGGGCCTATAACCACAGAAGGTCAAGTATAACCACTGGTCTTATCTGAGACATGGGCTGTGTACTAGGCACGATCACTTTACATCTAGAATCGCATGCATTTCCTTCAAGACAAGCAAAGCCGAAAGAACGGTTTATTTCTAAACACAGTGAGAAACTGAGAATGACTCACAAGTCAGGTCACCCAGCCTCGATGATAGGGATCATGCCAATCAATGAGTAGTCGGAATGTTTTTCCTAAAAGTTAGTTGCCAATAATATTTGGGCTTTGGGCCCAGTTGAACCAGCAATACCCAACTATCCAAAACCTCAAGACTTGAAACAGAGTGCGGTTAGAGCATCCGCACCGGTTGCAATCTTGGTGAGCTCTTCCTCGTGAGGAGCTTCTCTCAAAAAAGCTTCAGGAGGTTTTCTGAGAGGAGCTCCTCAAAAATTAAGGCATAAAAAAAGAGAAGCTTCTCGAGGAGCTCCTCAAAAATTAAGGCATAAAAAGGAGGAGCTCTTCATCGAGATTGTCATGGGTGCATAAATAATTTAACTAACATCTCGTTGAGGAACTCCTCAAAGAGATTGCAACCGATGCGGATGCTCTTAATGTATAGTTTAACACTTTAAACGACTCGTGTGATTGACTACTAACTCGAGTACGACAAATGTGATTACTGATTATGCTTCTTTTCCAAGTTTACAAAGACCCACGATTAAAAAGTCGTAAACTAATTCATACAATCAACTTAAATGGGGACAAAATACTATTTCCATTAACATCACATAAACTATTCATTTATCAGTATATTCTTGTCTAATTCTTTTTAAACGTTAGTTCATTATAAATCATTTTAGCTGGACCCGTCAAATGGATGGACGAGTGATAAATAGATGGACGGTAAATGGACGGATGATATACGGTTGTAATCCGTTTAATCCGTTAAACTTAAATGGATTAAATGGATGGATTGTAAATGGATGACGGATTAATGGATAATCCATTTATCTGTTTACCAACCGTTTATCCGTTTACCATCCATGTCCATTTACCATCCGTTTATCCATTTATCCGTTTATGAGTTAATTGTAAATGAATGGTAATAAGATAATAAACGGATGGTAAATGGACGCTAAATGGATAGTGGTTCATCCGTCAATCCGTTTACCATCCGTTTAATGGTAAATGGATATGGTTCATCCGTTTCATCCGTTTAATAAACGGATGGTAAACGGATATGATGACTTTATCATGTTTAACTAAACGGATGGTTACCATCAGGGTGGTAGCCTGATGGTGGGGATTCTGACAAAGAATCCTCAGGTCAAGGGTTCGATCCCTGGCCTCACCATTTATTCAATCCTCCCTTGTGGGAGGCTGTTGCCTTCCTCCTGCCTCGTGCATGGAGGCTCTTCGCCCCCTCCACCCATGCGTGTGCGTGGAGGCTCTTCGCCTGTATTCCTGTTGTTCTCTTGGAGGGTCGTTCTTCATCTATGCGGAAGAGACATGCATGCTTGATGCTGTCGATTGTGGGTTGGATATCCATTGCTGTGACCAGAGCTTCAAATGATTAGAATAGATATCATGTATACGATCTCTATGAATTGTACCCAATATAACCGCTATCGAAAAAAAAAAACTAAACGGATGGTTAATGGATTGAATTAAATGGACGGGTCATGTCGTGATGCACACTAAACGGATATGGATAAATTTGACATGTCTAATTTAAGCTACACATTTTACTAGTTACTCTTATTTAAAAAAATATTACTCACAATCAAATGTTGTTTATTTTTAATTTTTTTAAATAGTAAATTTTATCCTTCTAAACAAATAAATGGGACAGTGAGTAGTAAGCTACTAATATCTACTTCTTTTAAAACTTTTGTCATTAACTCTAATCAGCCATTTTGTATCCGGGTAACACACTAATCAACAGAATTTAAGACACACCCATGTTGACATCAGTATATGAATGGTTCTTATTCAACAAAATAAGTGCGCTCGTAGGGAAGTGTCCTCGGATTCCATTAAGCTTCAAAATCACCGTTTGCGTAAAGTAAGCATGTAAAAGAATATATAAAGACTTAACGCAAGTGGGACATATCCGAATGTTTAAGTCAATAATGTATCGTGGCTAAAGGCCGCCTCAACTTACATCTAATCGTAAACAAATAAATGGCTTACACAATTTCTAAACAAGAATGTTGGGTAATAGTTTCAATGACTAATAAAATCTTAGTGAAAAAAAAATTGATGGAAAATTTAAAGAAAAATATTTGAATGTATATATTATATAAGAAAAAAAAAGTAATTTTTTGTTCACAATTTTTCATTGCAAAATTACTTTACTTTTCATTCTTCCTTGAATTTTTTCTACTATTTTCCCCCAAAATTTATCGATTTATGAATTATTGATCGCAAAATTCTTTAATTATGTAACAAATCGTGATGTTGGAACCCTTAGTTTGACGACTACATAACAGTAAACTAATGACATCACAGGTACGTAGGTCTTCGTGACGTTATGAGATTCCACGGCACTGGTCCCGCCCCACACACCTTAAACCTCGTCATGAATATAAAAAGAACATTTTCAAGCCCTCTCTAAAAACAATCGAGGCATGTCGGAGGCGGAGCAGGATGGAGTTTCTGTCGGTGGGAGAAAGAGGACGCAAGAGGAGGCGATGACGGTGACGGACGAGGAAGTGGAGGAGTTCTGCGCAATCTTGAGGAGGATGAGGCGTCCGGTTAAGTATTTTGCTGGGGCTAAGAGGTGGCGTCCGTCCTTTCTGGCGGCGGATTTTGACGGCGTCGATGGAAGAGAAGCGACGGTTAAGAATGAGAAAGCGGTGCTGGATCTTAACCTACGTCCGTTAACGGATTGATTCTTCGTTCTGGCTGGTGGCTGTTGTCGGGGGTTTTCTGTTTGACTTAAATTTGACTTTCATATTAAAATATGTTGACTTCATTTTCTTCGATATGCTTTATTTTTTTCATTCATAAATTTTTTTATAACAAGAACCAAACAATCGGAGTAAGAAACATGAATTACAATCCTAACAGAATAAGATAGAGATTCCGGTGCAAAGCCTTTTTAACCAGAAAATCTGCCAAAGCATTTACCTCAAGGCGAGACCATTTACTAACTCCTAACTCTGTATTATATTCTTCCGTTTCATTTTTTAGCAGTATTCTGTTAAATATTTGAAAGCATAAGATATGTGCTGATGAAGTAATATATTAAATATACGTATTTAAAAGATATCAAAGTACCTTATAACATTTGACCAAAAGAATATAGGATTGTTATCAAGTAGGCATAAACAGCATTTCTTGTGGAGTATGTAGTGGAGATTTGTATTGTATATACTGAACTACGTGGTTCTATCTGTGGTGCCTAAAGCCAGTTCTCATTTCGAGCAAAACCTGGTTTCTTCTTCTTCGTTGACTGATTGTTTTGCCTAAATCTTTTTTTCTTTCTAAAAAACTTGAGATTCACATAGTTTACCCAGAAACTAGTTTTGTTGGTGCTAACTGTTGGTCTTGTTTGCTGCAACATAATTCATAACATCCATGTTGCCGTGTAAATATACATGTTCATCATTTTCAGATCCCCAAAAGTATGTCCATTAACAGTGAAAAAGCAGTTTGCATTGGACAGCTCAATTTATTAGTACTCCTTCCGTCCCATAATTTATGTCTCATTTGATGCTTTGCACGGTATTTAAGGAATGAAAAAAAACAAGTAAAATAAATAGTTGTGTGGTGATGAAAGAGAAAAAAAGTGATTTGATAGATAATAAATAGTGAAAAAGGAAGAGAGAAGAGAAATATGTGGTGGAAAACTAAAGAAAATATGTCAATTTATGGTAAGATTTAGAAATTGAAAGATAATTTTGGGACGCCAAAAAGAAATGGGACATTAATAATAGGACGAGGGCGTAAAATTTTGGTTCCTATAATGATCACATCTGACTCAATATTTCGAGCGAATTGATTAAATAATGCTAGCTAGCTAGGCTTACCTTTAGTTTGATCGAATCATTATAAGCCTGAAACATGTTTTCTTTCCTTTAAAATGACAATGAAACATTGGTTGTTGGGAGGGGATAGTGACTCCTCGCAATTAAAGGTCCATCCGTTGTATGCTTTATTTCATATTCCACACTAGCTAGGTTTAGGGGTGTCAATGAGCCGAGCGTTCGTGAGCTACTCGCGAGCAAGTTTGGTCAAAGCTCGGCTCGATAATAAACAAGCCGAGCTTGAGCATGGTTTCTCGGCTCGATTAATAAACAAGCCGAACATGAGTAGAGGGGTGCTCGGCTCGTTTATGTTCGTGAAAAACTCGTTTACCTGCTCGATTATATGCTCGATTAGGGCTTGTTTACATACTCGATTAATACTAATTTATTTTTTCAATTAAATTAATCACATACTTATATGATTATGAATTAATAGAACGACTGATCTAACCTATATGTATTGAGAATTCATGTAGTTGGTAATAGTTAATAGAGTAGCTTGTTTATATGAATTCGAGCAGCACGTTTACAAACTTACGATTGATTAAAATAAATAAATAAAATAAAATAAAATAATTGATCAAGCTCGCGAGCCGAGCTCGAGTAGGCAAAAAACTAATCGAGCCGAGCTTGAGCAAGATTTATTAAGGCTCGTTGAGCTCGAGCAGCATGAAAATCAGACGAACCGAGCTTGAACATGTCGATGCTCGACTCGGTTTGTGTCACGACCCAAACTAAGGATCGAGACCGGCGCTCAACAAACATGCTAAGCAAGCCTCTTATTCAGTAAATGACAAAATATTCTAACACAGCGGAATTTAAATAAAATAACAAATGTCCAATATCAAATACAACGGAGCGTCTAAAGAGACAAATGGAATGAAATAAATGTATTTAGCTGAACTAGCTGGATGGCACCGTACTGAGAACAACTGGCTAGGTAGCGTAGACAACTGGTGTGACTCTCAACCACCGGCTCACTTATCTGTAAAAATATTAAATAATAACGGGTGAGTCGAATTGACTCAGTGAATAAATAACACGTCGGTTACGGTACTTTATACCTTTATAAATTTTATATCTATATTCGTATCCATTTATATACGCATAAATAAATAAATATATATACCAGATAAATCAAATATAACCATGATGGGCAGTTAGTACTGCCAGTGATACAGCCGTGATGGGCAGTCGTCACTGCCAATAACCATGATGGGCAGTCGTCACTGCCAGTCCGGACCCCATATATAATACCGTGAATGTAATAATGCATAACTCTTATAAATAATACTAGCCAAATATTTTATAATACATATGTCAACGTACGTAGTCACCTTTACCAGATGAGAAAGGGGATTTATATACTTTTTTCGTACTATATTACTATCCACATATATATACGTATAATTTAAACATGCTATTTACTCACCTTCTAAATTATTGGCAAAACCCAACTATCAGTTGCCGACTTTATTAATTCTCAGGAATTTCAGTCTGGATCCTCACTATAGTTTTCTGTATTTATCAACTCATGAGTACTGTATAACATCAAACTTTGACAATGAATATTAACACGTCTCCAACCAACAGCTTACCCCAATGACCTCTCGGGAATCCAATCCTCAGAGTGGTGCTCTGTTGGTTGAGGGACCTGACAAAGGAACCTCAAGGCCAGGGTTCGAACCCTGGCCTCACCACTTTTCCTCAGATTTTTTCTGGGGCTTCATTCCTCCCGCCTCGTGCGAGGAGGTCTTTCTTTCCTCCCGCGCGAGCGAGGAGGTTGTGTGTGTTGTGCAGGAGGCTTTCTTCCTTGCTTGCCTTTGGACGTGGGGCTTGTTCGCGTCAGTGTTCATGAAGTGGTCGTGTAAGCAGAGCGGAGAGACATGCGCGCTTAATTGGCTAAACATGCTTGTCAATGATTGGGTGAAGGTGTCCGTTGTGACCTATGCTACTAGTGATTAGAATAGGATTCTCATGCATGAGATCTTAGACGAAATGTACCCATTGTAACCGCTATCAAAAAAAAAACCTGTGCAATCACTCACCAAGTAAAAGGTGCTCATGTCAAACTCCATTAGGCGCAAGGAGATTTAAACATGTAATTTGCACTAAGACTAACCTTGTTTATGTCTTTGATTGCCTTAATTTCCTTTGTAGCCCGTCTTCCTCACTGCCTTCACATCAACTCAAAATTTCAAATGGGGTTTCTCGGTCACAGCTTTTGGAGCTTTGGATTCTCAGATTTAGTTTGGATGTGATGTCTAGTAAGGGATTGGTGATTAGAAAACTTATAAGTAACTTAATAAGATGAACATTTAAAACCCACTCATACGGTTTCCTTAATCTCGGAGTCAGTTACTGCAACCCTATCCTTTTGTTGACTCAATCACACCTGACCACTATAAATTTTATTTTATCTATTTATTTCGAATTTACTTAACTATTGACATATATATTTTCATAGTAGATATAACAGTTCGGCTCGGTTCGGCTCGTTTACACCCCTAGCTAGGTTAGGTTATTTACACATGCAATGCAAGACACACATGCCTTTATGTAAAATCGTATTGTATATTGATCAATGATTCATGAGAGGTATCCACCTAACTTAGGTTTGTTGATCGTTGAAAACGTGCTGGAAAATACCTACCAATTTACGGCCAGATCAAGGAAGGAATATGCATCACCGCTTACGAAACATAATGTGGAATTTCTGAAACACATGGCATCAAGTTTCTTTATTTTGAATTAGTGTCTACTTATGGCTTTGAACAGTCTAATGCATGAATATTACTCATTCCAGCCCATAATGTTTGTTCACTTTGATTATTATATATCTCACAAATAATCAAAATAATGAACAAACTTAGTAGGACGGAAGGAGTATAAAAAATGATACAATATCATTTTAGTTGCATATATGTCATGAGTTATATGTAGTAGTTTCACAAGATAAACATAGTTTTTTACAACATAATCCAAGGAAGCGTGTCCTTGCCAATTTAATAAACTAGCCTTTTTATAGTATCTTTTAGCTATGATTACACCACTAATTATAAAATGGAAAACTTTGGACCCTAAGCGGGCCGCAGCAATTAAAAACAGGCCCAGTACCCCCAGCGGAGTCTCTCCCTTTACTCAGACTTCAACTATTCAAACACTACCCCCAGCGCGGGCGTTCCATCTGTCGTTTTGCTATCAGTTTTCCAAGTTCATGATTTAACACTTGGTGTCTTCCTCTGTTTTTCTCGGTTCTCACATGACACAATACCGTGCTGCAAATTCTCACTCACCACAGTCCACAGACAAGTTTTGATGCAAGGGTGGAGCTGACTGCTTTTGTTTCTTGAACTATGGTTAGACATATAGAGAGTGAGTGAACTATCAACCAAATCAACCCAAGGTCACTTTCAGATATATCATATGGACAGTAATACTGTTCTGCATACTTCATTATATTTCTTTGAACAGAATGTTTTTATTTATTATATTTATAGGGTTGAGTTTTAGGTGGACATTAAATTTATGAGACATAGAGAATTAATCTCAACCGTTGGTCTAGATTAATCTTGCGGTTGAAATTAAATTTACTTTTAGTTAAATTTATGTTGAATTAGCAAAAAACAAGGAGACGGTTGGTGAGTGACGGTTATTAATATTAACTGTTAGATTGATAGAAATCAGCGGTTGAGATGATGTCCTTATGTCTCACATAAATTTATTTGTCCTCCTTGAATCTTTTCCGATATTTATATCTATAATAATGCTTAACCTTCTAAGTGCGGAAGGACTAAGGAGGCATGTAATCTTGTGTAGGAAAAGTAACTATTGATACTACTTGTTTGCAATGTATGACAACTAATCTTCCATTTTTAGAGTTGTTTAATGAAGTTATGTCATTCAATAGAATGTTACAGTCATAGCTAATATTGCCTGGAGGAACTTGTTGGGTTGCTCCAGCAGTGCAGCAGACTAGACGCGACACCTGAGGGAAAATGAAGCCATTGAACGTGTAAGGGTCTTCATCATTTTGTTTCTAATTTCTACTTCTCCTGGTTCTCACTTCTCCGTTCATATTTTTTATTATAATGAAAATTTAAAATTTGGTTGTTGTTTTATATTCATGCAGCTTAAATAAATATTGGGGTTGCCATAGGCAATGCCATTCGGCCCGGCCCAGCCCGGTCCGGCCTAAAACTTGAAGCCCGAGCCCGGCCCGACCCTAATATTTACGGCCTATCACTATTCATCGGGCCGGGCCGGGCCGGGCTTGGTAAAAATAATGAAGCCCGAGCCCAGCCCACAAGCCCGTTCAAATTTCAAATCTTAATTAAAATATAATTTTTAAATAATAAAAAATACATAATAATTGAAATACAATTTTAAAAAGATATTTTTTATGTTACATTATTTTTTAACTCATTTTTATTGTATTTTTAAGGTTTATTATAACAGAATCAGATAAAGTTCAGAGAACAAATGAATATATCTTTAAATATATTGAGATAATACGACTTCAATAGAAAAAATATTAATTTAGAAAATAAGAATATACAAATAAATTCATATAAATGTTGAATTTAAAGAGTTTGTAAAATATATTATATAGTATGACTTTTTTATATTTATTCCACTATTCTATTGTTTGAAATATTAGTACGGTAAGGTCGGACTTTGCGAGATGGGCCAATAGGTCGGGCCGGTGGGCCGGGTCCAAAGCCCGAGGATGAAGCCCAAGCCCGGCCTATCCGATATAAGGCTGGGCTTCGATCGGGCTTTGGATGGGCTCGACAGGGCTGGGCTTGGATGGGCTTCGGGCCGGCCCATGGGCTTTTTTCGGCCCAGGGCCTAATGGCAATGCCTAGGTTGCCAGGGCATTTGTATTCAGGCATAGACATCCAGCCTTAGGCTTCGATGCCCGAAGATCCAAAGCCTAGCCCGGCCCATTCGTAGGCCTAGATCAAGCCTAGCCCGATGGTTCACTGATAAGGCTTGGGCTCAGCATATTTCACTTCGGCCCGGCCCGAAGACCCGATACTGTGTAGCCTGTTCACAATTAGCATAGCCTAATGTCTAAAACCCTACTATAGATTATGCATTCATCCATCCTACTCAACTACCCCTCTTTCATTATCATATTTTCTCTTCTTCGCCTCCAATTCCTTAGTATTTGATACACAATTTAAACTTTTTCTTAAATACGTTATTTTTTACCACTTGCCTTGATTATCAACTTGTATGTTTATTTGTTTTTACTTTTCTTAGTCTTGAATTTTTTGATGTTATTTTTTCGATCTACCCATTGTTTTTGTGTAAAACAAATGTTTATATCTTTGTTTTACATATGTTAACGGTGTAGATTGCAATTAACTTTTTATTTTTGAAAATTTTGTTTAAACAATTTTTTATTCTATACTTGTTAACTGTATATTTTTTGAAATCTTTCCCTTAAGAAATTAATTTTATTTTTAATATGTCAGTTTAATTGTATATATAAAACTTAGATTTTTCTAAAATTAATATAACTAAAAGTAAATTAAAAAAATTTAGTGTTACCTCTTTTGGGACAAGAAACCTTAAATTTAATAGGCCGCTGGTTTAGCCTTAGGCTTCAATATTTATCATGGGCTTGGCCCGGCCCGAAATAATAGAATAGGCCTGCATTTAGATGATAAGACTAGGTTGGGCTTGAACCCAGCCCAGCCCAAAGTCAATGCCTATGTATTGCATGTGGTCTTTGCCTGCAACAAAATGAGGGACTGGCCGCTGACTGTCTTTTCAACGTGCATGAGTGATGATTGATAGATCTAGGCCCCAAACAAAAGACTTGGACATGAAAACCCAAGGAAAAGGACATCTGAATCCAGCCGCACTCAACGCCAGCCTAGTAGAACTCAAACAAGGCTTACAATGTGATGCTACTTATCTCAGTCTCTTGGCGGCTCCCAAAATATGACCTGCATGGATTAACTGAAGCATTTATGTAAATAGGCCACTTCTAGTGGCCATTCATGCACCGGAGGATCACGGCGACAACCTTGTTTAACTACCTCTGATTTGCTATGCTGTATAAGCTCAAGCCTCTGATTGCAACTTTTATGACATTTTTTCAGGAATAATGCCTAGCGAGTCCGTGGATTACACAATTTCTCTAATAATTTTTGGTTCGTATTCCAGTTTGAAGTGATTGTTTTATGAAATTGTAGAAAATTTAATATGGATAGCATTGAATGTTCAAAGATTCCTTACTCCCAAAAGGACACATTAATTTTATTAAATGAATTCTCATTTTATTGGAAACTATATTTAATTACTAAAGAGTCATATTGGGTAAGCGCTTCGAACTTCTACTCAAGCTATATCCTTTAAAGCATTACAGAGGAACTATCCGTTCGAATCACAGGATCCTCCTTCATAAAAAAAATTTAATTATTCATTAAGGGTTAGCTCTCTTACCAAGAGAAGAGACTATAATTATCAACTATCGGAGCCAATCCGGGTTCGATTCAGTTGAACAAGCTATGCACAATATGAATTAGGAACCCATTGTACTAATGTGGATCCATCTAATTTGGTGGATCCATGGAACCCACACGAGATATCTCATGTATAATGACGTGGATATGGATAGAGATACGTATATTATATGAATAATAATTATAGAGAATGAGAATATGAATAGCAAATATGAAGATCTACGTACAAGTTTTCTTTGATATATGAAGATCCATAAAGTGAATTCCATAGATTTATAAATAATAGATTGATTCACATGAAATATCTCCACCGTGTATATCGTAGTAGGGTTGATTACTATAGAGATGCGAAGACTTAATCATAATCGTTAATTTAGATTAATCTATCGGTTTAAATTAAATTTATTTGTAATTATAACTAAAATAAATTAGCAAAAATACGCGACAATTAGAAATTGATAATTATTAATAATAATCGAAAAATTGATATAAATTAACGATTGAGGTGATATTATTCTACCTTAAAAAATGTGTTTTCCTTTTTAATATTTCCTATACCAGTTAGTACTCTAACAACTGGCATTTTTGATTAAGCAAAGTCAACTTCGCGCTCCCGATCTTTGATCCAACCACAACGACGTCGTCTCCAACGTATAAAGGGCAGTACCGTCTTTTCGGAAATTCCAACCCATAAATGCAAGAAAATCAACGCTACTATCCAAAATTTAATTCGATATCATCGTCCCAATGCGCAATCGTAGTCGTCCATCACAGAATCCCCCAATTTTGCAAACCCTAGCTATTTCAAAATACGCCCCTCTTTAAAATCTGCACGAACCCGACTAAGGAGAGAGAATATAATCACCAATTCGCCGGCAAGGAGCTCCGACGACATCTTTGGTGGCGGTCGCCGATTCTGCAGTTTTCTGTTTCACGTTTTTATCTTGTTGTAGTAGTGGCGATGATTCAATCGGCTGCGCCGGCGAGCGAGTTCGTGGCCTGGGAGGAGGTGTTTGCGTTGGGGGAGAGAGGGAGAAAGGAAGCTCGTTTTTATTTAAAGAGGAGGGATCGAAGTTCAGATCTTGTTGTGATTGGGAGGGAGAAGAGCTCGAGGCATACGTCTTTTGTCTATTCGGCTTGTGAAGGTTCGGTGTTAGATGGTTTGATTCCGAAGATGAGATCTCGTGAAGACGTCGTTGAGTGCTTGAATTCGATTGTCTCAGGTGCTCCCCCGGATTTTTGATAATTTATAATCCTTTTCTCCTCCCACGTCCCACCTCTTTTCATTATCTCTTTAAAAGCTTAGGTTTTGATGTCTGTTTATCTAAATTGCCTACTTTTTGTTCTCTGTGACATTTTGTCAATTGCAGAGCTTTTTAATTGTTTCTATTTCATTGTCCTACTCTTTTGAAGATATGATGGGAGGCCATAAGAATATCTGATGGTTGCTAAAGTTTTTTGCCATATAATTTGTTTTTCTATATTTAGTGCCATCCAAGCTTTTGTTTTTCTATATTTTGACCTTTAGGGCTCCATTTCTCATTTTTTGTTTGCAAATTTTTTGATCTCATTGGCTGTAAAGACAGTTGGCGAAATGGTGGTCCATGTTTTATGGCATTGATAGGTTTACTACTAGTCTTAGTAATTTTTACAATTGGTTTGAAGGATCTGTATTTATCTGAAGAAGTGTGTTTTGATCAAATAATTTTGGCCATCTTTATTCATTTTATAATGTTTCTGCCTGTGGGTGCATGCCTGTGGTTTGTAAGTTGCTAAATTTATCTAATCCCGTATGCATTTTCCTTAAATGTATCAAATATCTGCTGTCTCTTTAATTTAATAAGCTGTGTGACATGCAGCTGGTAATGCATCAGTGACCTCTATTCAGCCCTGCTTTGTTATTTGGTGTATATCTTTTTTAACTGACCATGGCCCTGGCTGCAGGACCTTTTATTGATTGTGTAGAGCTGGTTCAGAGCTCCAGAACTATGGCTGCGTAATTGTTAGGTTGATATCTATAAATTCCATATCTAACGTGCGTTGTGAAGTTAGTCTTTTAAATACTGTTTTGTGTATGTGTGTGTGCGGAATGCTGTGGTTATTCCCCGTTCTGTTTTATCTGATTTTTTTCCGGTTATTTCTAGCGATATACGATGAGTCGTGATAGTTTAGAGATAATTTATTGCTCTTGCGGACATGTTCCACCACAATCTGTTTGTACTCACACAGGTATTCTGCTTGCCCATTGCAGTCAATGATTCTGATGAGTTAGCAGTAGCACCCGAAGCCAGGAACTCATCTGATGGGAACATTGCATGTGATTCTGATGATGAGACTATTAATGTATGTGACATCTTTGTAATATTGACGATCCCTTTTGTTCCCTCATTTACAAGCTTATAAAATTTCTTGTCTTGCCATCAGGACAAAATAACTGGAGGCTTAAGCAACACATCCAAGGAAGTTGTTTGGTTAGGACTTCCATGGATCTGCAGCAAAAGGAGGAATCACTACCGATCCTTTAGTCGGAACGGCATTGAGATACCGGTGAGTACTCTTGTTATTGTTTACTCATTGAACTTATTGTCATGGTTATGTGGATTCATTCCATGATATCTTGTAGGTACACAGTTTCGTATATGTGTTGGCAGAAGAAGGAAAAAGACTAATTGCCTACTTAGAAGACTTGTATGAAAATTCTCGAAATAGTAAGATGGTTGTGGTAAGATGGTTTCACAAAACTGATGAGATCGGTGCCTCTCTGCCTTATGAATTCTGTGACTGGGAGATATTCTTTTCTTCCTGCCATCAAGATCTCAGTATTGAGTGTATCGATGGGTTAGCAACAATTCTCGGCCCTCAACATTTTGAGAAGTATTTGGATACTTTTCCCGATACCCAATTAAAGCCCTATGTTTGCCAAAGTGAGTATGACGATGGTCTAATTAAACCGTTTGATGTTACACAAGTGAAAGGTTATTGGCAGCAGGATATTCTCAGATATATATATATGAAGATCCATGTCAAGTCAGTACGTCAAGATGGTTCCCAAGAGCCGCAGTTTAATGATCATTCAGTTGATCCAAATTCAAAAAAGAGGACCCGGTGCCTAAGAAACAAGAATTGTGGCTTGAAACTAATCAATGAGGGAGAGGTGGCTAAAGAAAATTCTGCATTGTGTAGACTGAATGAGTGTCCTGTATATGAAAATGTTAAACATAAGTCCCCACAAAAATTTTCGGCGGGGTCCCACGTAGAAGTACTCTCGCAGGATAGTGGCATTAGGGGGTGTTGGTTTAGAGCTTCAGTACTAAAAAGGCACAAAGACAAAGTGAAAATACAATATCAGGATATTTTAGATGCTGAAGATGAAACTGTGAATCTTGAGGTATTAATCATTCAATCTTTTTAATTTGGTTTAGTTTTTGATTGACTGAAGTGTGAACATTTTTTGTATTTTCAATCCACAGGAATGGGTTCATACATCCCGGATTGCCAATCCTTGCCAGTTAGGTATTTGGAGTGATACACGGAAGACTTTACGCCCAGGTCCTTATACTAGTAAAGGGAAAATTTCATGGGCTGTTAATATTGGGGAAATAGTGGATGTGTGGTGGAATGATGGCTGGTGGGAGGGCATAATTATTGACAAGGAAGCTGATGACAAGTTTTACGTCTTTTTACCCGGTTGGTCGTGTTCTACTATCTCATTAATTGTGTATGAGGATATCACATCTTTTTTTTCTGTTCCAGATCATTTTCTTACGTTGAAATCTTTGTTTGTTGTCAGGAGAGGAGCAGCAAGTTACTTGCTATCGTGAACAGTTGCGTTATTCTCAAGAATGGTTGGGCAATGATTGGAAACCAATCAGGGAAAGACCAGATCTTGTTCCTCAAATACTATCTAGACTTGAGTCTAGTCAACCAAGTCACCTTGACAAAATGCATAAGCAAAGTCAAGAGACAGATAGCAAGCACATGATGCGCAATCGATCTCCCTCAAGCGTATTAGAGCCCATGACTGATAAAGTCGTTGAACCAGATACTGCTTGTGATTTGTTGAAAGATGATGCCCTTTCCCAGCTAAGATGGAAGACCTACAGGAAAAGGAAGCGAAATGGTGTTAGTTCTGCATCTTCTGACAGCAAAAAAAGCTCAACAGAATTTAGATTCAACTCTACTTTCCAGATGGATAATGAGAATTGCAAATACTTAGGGGAATCAGCCTATAGCTCAGTCCCTCATTTATCTAGCTTGGTCATGTCAAGGTGACTTGCATTTAGTATAGTTCTCCAAGTACATAAATTGCTAGTTACATTTCTTAGATGCTGCTCTTTACTCTGTGCTGTAAGTGGCAATGACTGTCATGTTGATGGCAACACATCTCCATCAGTCTTGCTAATGCTTTGTGTGTATCTGTTGCCATGAGCTTTTTATTGGCTCGGCTGTTTTGCTAGTGGAGTGGAATCATGTCAGGTTTGCAATTCCTGATCTGCAGTTCCTATAACGTGTATAAAGTTGTAAGAGTTGCTTGTTCCTTTCTTTAAGAGCATCCGCACCGGTTGCAATCTCGTTGAGGAGCTCCTCAATGAGATGTTAGTCAAATTATTTATGCACTCATGACAATCTCTATGAGGAGCTCCCCACCGAGGAGCTCCTCCTTTTTATGCCTTAATTTTTGAGGAGGAGCTCACCAAGATTGCAACCGGTGCGGATGTTCTAACTTTGAGGGATCCTGAGATAGGACTATTTATTAATTGGTCAAATAAATTGAAAGTTTTTTTTGTTATACTTATTAATTTGTATATTGCTTATAAATGTTTTGAAAGTTTGATTTGTTTGTAACAGCAAATCACTCCTGCTTGATATCATTGGCTCTGTATATGACATGCCCTTATAAATGCAGGTCCAGTTAAGCAAACACTTTTGTTTCTGCTTGAATAATCCGAGGCAAATCTGATAAAAGCTTCAGCTGGCCATCTCAGCTTAGCCTTAGGTGACTTGAAGAGCGAGAAGGGAAATACAGGGACAGATTTGGCCTTTGTAAGTTATCCATGTGTAGCAATATCTACCATGATAAAGAGTTCATCTGACTGATAAAATCAGTCTTGTGGGTTAGGAAGCATGTTCTTCAACGTCATGAATTATATGCTCTTTGTTGTCCAATGTCTGACAGTTCATACTGCCTCTCATAGTCACCGCTTACTGCACAGCTAAAAGAAGCTTATACTCGTTCATTATACTTTTGGGGGCTTAGATCGAGTCTGTGGTGGTGAATGTGCTGGACTCGCAGTTGAATACTCACCTGTGAAAAATATCAACAAAAGGTTTTTCCCAAGGCAAAATCCCCAAGTACTTTGCATATCACAAATTGCACTATCTTTGCCATTCTTGACAAGGGGGAGATTGTTGAACAAAGAGACTAATACATGCTCAAATATCTTTGCAGAAAAATCTATAAGTCAGAATCTCAAAATCTATAAGGGTTACACACGAGGGCTTGACAAGTTTGGAAAATCTTTTAATAATTACATCGAGTTTACCAAAAGTAAAATAATGGGTACCGGTAGGCAATTTCCTTTTGTCGAAAAACAAAACAGCTGTTGAAAGAGAAAGGAACAACAAAATAAAGTAATGATTTCCAGAGGCTTGGTTCGATGCGCGTGAAATACACGTGCGGGGACATAATGCTGTATACTCCCTCCGCTTTATTATTAATATTAATGTCCCATTTTTTTGGATGTTTCAAAATTATTTTGTTATTTCTAAAACTTATCATAAGTGAACATGTCTTGTTTAATTTTCCACCACATATTTCTCCTATCTTTTTTTTTCCACCACTTATTATCTATCGAATTACTTTTTTCTCTTTCCTTATCACACAACTATCTTTTTTAATTATTTTTTTTCATTTCTTAAAAACCGTGCAAAGAACCAAATGAGACATAAATTATAGGATGGAGAGAATATTAGTTATGAGTCAGGAAGAAATAATGCATAAGACTATAAAAAAAGAAAAAAGAAATAATGCATAAGGAGCGGCGATTCAGCGATCTGTTTGAATGCATATTCACCTGAATATGGGTTTGTCATTCTTTGAGCTCAAGTAGTAATAATTTAAAAAAAACCAAACTGTGCAAAGAAGCAAAGTAAACGAAAATTCCCAAAATCATTGAAACCCTATATTCAGCAATTTTCTCGAAATTCGATGGGGAGCGACAACGCGACCATCGCGACCATCGCCGACGGTTCGCGCAAGAGGAACAGCCGATCTTGCGACGGGGAGGCGGATGATGAGAAGACGCAGAGGAGGAAACACAAGCACCATCATCGACATCATCATCGAAGCAAGAAGATAGGCGAA
Organism: Sedum album; assembly: GCA_006409495.1. Taxonomy (NCBI): domain Eukaryota; kingdom Viridiplantae; phylum Streptophyta; class Magnoliopsida; order Saxifragales; family Crassulaceae; genus Sedum; species Sedum album. The sequence continues at coordinate 20,284 of QZGG01001397.1, read as the reverse complement.
GGGGAGGATGAGCTGGATATGGAGTTAAGTGAACTGCTGGCTGTTGTGGAGGAGGATGATATGGAGGAAGGGGAGATTGTAGAGGAAGATGGGGACAAATTAGCTAGTCTTCTGGTCGGTTTTCTCTTGTTCTTTTTTTAATAATATATATTAACTCTGATTTCTGATAGTTTGAGAGTATCTGGGAAAAGTTAGGATCTGTTTTGTTGTTTGCGAGTTGTAATGGGAGAGAAGAAGGAATGTAACGGAAGATACCATCCACTTGATCATTTGAACTTGGTGTAGCTCTGATGAGGTTAAGTTGAGGTGACATGTCTATCTGCTGTCAACAGATAATATTCTTCTTATTCATTTCTTGCTGTTGTATGTTGCTGTTTTGTGGGACTTTAGAGATTAAGGATTTGTGATTAGGCCATAAAACAAAGGAGTTGAAACTTGTTTTACTTCTTCTGCTTCACATTTTTTCCCTTGTTAAATTGCTTTCGTGAATTAACTCATTTAGTTCTTGAGTTGTCACTATTGTATTCTGAAATGTACTTCTAACTTGTGATTGTTTGATTTTGGTAATTGATTCGTTTGGACATTCTTGGCAGAAAACTTCAGGTATAGATGTGCTGGATAGCCCATATTCCTCCGACTCTCTGCAAGGTCAGGTGTGCAGGAGGGATAGTGATGGAAAACAAATGAAAAAAGTAACGGTTGCCGATCAAACCAGCTTAGGAGATGGTTATTTTGATGAGGACAACAAAGAGAAATATAAGAGGACCATTCATTCTCCATACCAAGATAGAAACCCAGATGAACTTAGTTACGGGAAAACACCAGGATCGTGCTATCCTCTTGGGAGATCAGGCTCTCAATCAAGAAGTGATGTTGAGAATTTGGATACTTTGAGGATAGCACAGCTTCCGGATAGGGATACTGGTCATATTAGTAATAGAAAGTATGCCAACCATTCTGACGAGGAGATGAGTTTCCGGCATGATGACTCTGAACTGTTTCATGCTAGCAGAAGTTACACACATTATGAAGAGAGAGAGCCTACTGTCAATTATAGTAAATATACGAAAGATATCAGTCACGGAAATTTGGATGATAGTGATGTAGGTACAGGTTGTAAATATGATAGGGAGAGAGGCAGCCGCAGAGATGGACGCAGAGAAAAAGATAGGAGGGGCAGGAATAGAGAGAGCAACGAAGACAGAAGTCAAGGAATCGAAAACGACCAGGACAGGCAGATGGAAAGTGATTTGGACGAAAAAGTTTTGAATGACAGTGTGTCTGGGATAAATATTGTTTGGGAACTTGAACGTGGAAGGGAGCGCGAGAAGGTAACTGAAAATGATCAGATATCCAGGACTTCGGAGCGGGACAGACACAGAGATGCAGAGGTTGAAGACTGGCATAGGGAAAGGAAAAATGACCAGTACATGGTTAAGGAAAGGGAGAATGAGAGACAAAGGGAGCGCTGTGTTGAGATGGCCAGATATAGGGATAGGGGAAGACGAAGGGATATTAGTTTGGATGGGGCTAGGCATCATAAAAAGGATGGAAATGGTTCAGAGGGTAAGAATAAAGACTGGCCTACTGAACGAGATAGGGGAAAAGAAAGAGTGAGGGAGCGTAGTCGCCGTAGTGACGATCAAGCAAGGGAACAGAAAAGAGAGGCTTCTTATAGAGAGAGGGAAAATGGGCTACATAGTTCCAATGATAAACATTTGAACGCCGGGCAGCTCAAGCATGGTGGCTGCTCTAGTAAACAAAGTCGGCACTCTGAATACAAATGAGGTGATAGAACTTGCAGCTATGATCAAGATATAAACAAAACTGAAGACACTTCTAACCTTGATCTTTCTTCCAATTCTGTTGGAGGTTCTGAAGATGCACACACACGGTATTTCCCTCTAATTATCTAGATGGTAGAAGTTCATACATACTGGTGTGCTCGTATATAAACTAGTGTTAATATTTGATGCTTTAACCCTACAGGGAGGAAGAGAAACATGAAGAATATCAACAGAAGATTTCACTGCAACTTGCTGAAGAAGAAGAGGACGATGTTAATAGGATCAAGGAAGAGAGCAGAAGAAGAAGACAAGCAATTCTTGAGAAGTACAAGAATATGAAGCCACAGAACCAACTGGTGCCTCAGTCATCTGAGATTGATAAAGGTTGGACTTTTATTATAATTCAGTGTTTTTATAGATGTCACCAAGTAGTCAGCTTGGAGAGCTGCAGGTCTTACTGATCTCAGTTCTCAGTTTCATTTTTTAGAGTTAGTTACTGAAATGACTCATGCGTTAGGGATCCTTTCCGTGAGACATCGATTATTAGGACTATTTCATTTAAAGGCTCGTATGAATTCTCCGTTTCGTAATATTTTTTAATTTATAGAAGTAAGACGTGCCTAGCCAGGATCAAGAGTAGGTTATATTAATGGAGGTGCCAGGACTATAATGCATTACTGACAATAGGTCATATGAAGCGTCGTAGAAACCCTCACCATCCGGTTCCAAAATTCTTTTTTGAAAATTTTATTTAAATTAATTTAACGTTGACTAATGAGTGGTGCTATTTTTTTAACAGTGAGGTCTTGAGACTTTTATTGAAAGGAAACATGAACGATGTCTCCGTGGGGAGTTCCCTTAGTATGAGTCTTTTTTTATTTACATCTCTTCTGATTGATTATTTTATCTTACCTCAAATATATGTCTCTGAAACTTCTCAAGCCTGCAGCTCTGATTTCCTTCACTGCCTTGGATGCCCCAGTTATTAGTAAGAGTGACATTTGTATTTTTTGCCTAAAGAATCTTTCATATGCTTTTGCTCAGATAACAATCAGGGGAAGCTCTTGATTCGCCAAAAAGAACCGTTGATTTTGTCTTCCGAGGCTGCAAATGATAAGCCGTGTGCTTCTCTTGAAGTGGCGAAGTCACTAGTTGAGAATAAGGAGTCCACTGTAAAACACACTGTCATCAGAGGGCTAGGAGAGGGTACTCCGAAGGTTTGTCAGTCAACTCGACAAGCTATTAGCTAAACATTTGCATTTCTTTGACTGCAATCTTGATTGCAATTTATTGTAGTACTCTAATTTCTAGTCTACCTTAAATACATCATAAACGAAGCAGCTACCCTCTGTCCTGGTTCCTCATCATCAACATATGTGCTTGTTTACCATTATTCATATTCAACTTATTTGCTATGCTGTGCATCGGTTTACTCTTCTGACACTTATATATCGTATATTGTTTGACTTTCATTTTCTGTAATTGCCAATGCAGAGTGAGATACCTGATGACATGTTCTGTGATGATATCTTTTGGGAGACCCCAACTAGAGTTACCAAAATTGTAAGTTTTCGTTTACTTTTTTCAATTCTCTCTGTTATGCAAATGCTCATGCTCCTGCATTCTGCTTGTTTTTGTCATTTTTACACTTTTTCCTACTTGTTAATCGTTTCCTTTGCTGTCTTGTCCATCTATTTTTACCATATGAGGGAATTGGTCTTAAGCAGTTAGGTGCATATTAACTCGGGATACAATGTTTCATAATTTTGCTTTGTGGGCTGGTTACTATTTTCATTATGCTAATCTGCATCTATTCAGTGTGTTGCCCTTTGCTTTTATAGGAAAAAGGAGACGGCTTGCTTGTTGAGAGGAGTAGTCTTCACGATAACTGGGATGATGCCGAGGGTTATTATAGTAAGTGTTTTTGATTTTTTTGTTGAAAGCGATCTGTACCATGTAACATCAAACAGTAATAAGTTCAGCATCAGTGTTTGAACCTGCTCGCTCACAGTCTATGATACTGGTCTTGTGTTATCAAGTTGCCTTTTTTGGCCAACAATTTGAACGCATACTGTATCGAGTCAGTGTTGATTCTAGAGTATGTGAACATACAGGAAACCATTTACTCATTGCCTCGAATCAATGACGTTTTTTACTTGAATATGATGGTGCAGGCTATAGATTTGGGGAATTGCTTGATGGTAGATACGAAATAACCGCCGCTCATGGAAAAGGGGTATTTTCAGCTGTTGCTCGCGCGAAAGATCTCAAGGCTGGACATTCCGAACCTGAAGAAGTTGCTATAAAGATCATACGTAATAATGAGACGATGTGAGCTCGTATATTCCATATCTTTTATTGCCAGTTTTTTTTCAAGGTGACAAAAACTGTGTTTGTGATCATGATTGTAATGTCTTGAGTCATATTTTTTATGCAGGTTAAAGGCTGGGCAGTCAGAGCTAATTATATTAAAGAAGTTGGTTGGTGCAGATCCAGAGAACAGGCGCCATTGTGTTAGATTCCTTTCAAGCTTCAAGTACTAATCATTTATGTATAGTATTCGAATCTCTTCATATGAATTTGCGAGAGGTGCTGAAGAAGTTTGGTCGTAATATTGGTCTCAAGTTAACAGCCGTTAGAGTGTATGCAAAACAATTACTCATCGCGCTGAAGCACCTTAGGAGCTGTGGTGTTCTTCATTGTGATATTAAGTCAGATAACATGCTGGTGAGTATCTGAAAACTACATGCACACATTGTTCGTTTCTGTTTACCTAATATAATGTGGAAGCTCAATTTTTTATTTAGGTGAATGAGAGCAAAAGCTTATTGAAGCTTTGTGATTTTGGCAAGGGTTAATTACGGATAACCACCCGTATAATATGCTATATTCCACCAAACCACTCCTATATTGTAATAATACATTCCACCACCCTTATAAGTATAAAATTTCCAATCAACCACCCACGCACTATACTGTCACCGTTACCGTTAAATATATTAATTTTTTAATATAATAATTGTATTTTTATTACAATACACCACCTCTATAATAAATATGTTTCCACTTCGCCACCTCTATAATAAATATGTTTCCACTTCGCCACCTTTATAATCAATTTTATTTCCATTTAACCACCTCTCCGTTAACTGCCGTTAACTGAGGTGGTTCTTTGGAAAGTTTTTAGTTATAAAGGTGGTCGAATGTAATATTACAATATAAGAGTGGTGGCGTGGAATATGGCATAATATGCGGGTGGTCATCTGTAATTAACCCTTTTGGCAATGCTATGTTTGCTGAAAAGAATGAAATAACTCCATATCTTGTCAGCCGTTTCTATCGAGCTCCTGAAATAAGTAAGTGCCATACTAATGGATCTTGTCCTCCCTTGTGATAACTAAATGAATGGTGATTGATGGGATTTTTTCTTCTCTACCTCTTATTGGGCACTTATTTTTCTGCAGTTCTTGGATTGTCATATGATCACCCTGTGGACATATGGTCTATTGGTTGCTGTTTGTATGAGCTTTATACGGGAAAAGTTCTTTTTCCTGGTGCAACCAATAATGATATGCTTCGGCTACATTTGGAATTGAAGGGCCCTTTTCCGAAGAAAATGCTTAGGAAGGTTAGTTCTTTCTTCAGTTTGCTAATCAAAGTACACTGTAACATATTGCGGTATAACTTTTCCTGTTTATCATCCCATATTGTGCAAGCATTGTCACATGAAATAAAATAATCGTATGGTTCTTATTTTTTAGTAAATCTAACTTTATTCTGTGCACTTTTATCCAGGGAGCTTTCACCGAACAGCATTTTGATCAAGATTTGAACTTCCTATTTTTGGAAGATGATCCGATCACCAAGAAAGTTAGTGGAATTTCCAATCTTCATGATTTGTATTCTTTTGTTTTCTTTCTAAGTTCTGAGCATCTGTTGATTGCAGGCCATTAAGAGGGTTTTGGTGAACATCAAACCTAAAGATATAGGAAGCATAATAACTGGTTCTGCTGGGGAAGACCCCAAGATGTTTACTAACTTCAAAGATTTGTTGGATAAAATATTTATTCTGGATCCAGATAAAAGGATGACTGTATCACAAGCTTTAGCACACCCTTTTATCACTGGCAAGTGATAGCATTGCTGTTTTGAGGCACTTAACCTTCTGTTTTAGTTCTGTTGGCTACTAATACATAGTCTTTTCTTTGAGCACTTTTAATCACTTTGCTGATCCTTTCGGGTGCTAATGGATAATTTTACTAATGAATACATATCATTGCAAGCTCTAAGTCCTTTTATAATCAAGTTTTATTAGTATCTATAGCTGCTATTCTTTGTTGATATTTTTGATATCAAAATTTGTAGTGCCATAAGTTACTCTTGAAAATTCACTTATTTCTGATCGAGGAGGCCTAATATTATCTTCTGTTCAGGACATCTGCCAGACACAATATCTTCGCATCAGTGATTAGATGCTATAAAAGAACCAGGACAAGGTACCTTGGTTTGATTACTAGGAGTTTTTCTCGTGGTTTATCTGTTTGTGTTATTTTTCCTGTTGACCATTTTATAATTTATGAAGCTGGATAGCGCATCTAATGCTTTGTAGTACCTTTTGTTGGTATCAGCCGTATGTTGTTGACTTTAAGTACACTCGAGCAAACCAAATCAATGTTTTCTAAGTACGCCTGAAGCAATAGGCAAGTAGTGACCTTGAGAACATCGAGTGCATATTTATTTTATGGCTGCTTGTTTTTGAGATTGTTATGTTTATCACATTGCATTAGGGTTTAGTGTGTGTCCTTTGTTCGCTGTGCTCTTACTTGATCACTTACTACTGGAGTGTAAACCTAATTAGTTTATTTTATGTCTACCATGGTTCAATTGGAGGCACTTAAAGTGGAAGTGAAATGCTTTAAGCATTGATGATTCACAAATTTGGTGACTGATCTTTCTCACCTGGTATGTTTTGTAATTGTATCTCTGTTAAAAGATTTTGTTGCTTTTAGGCATATTTGCTCTTATTATTTTTCCTTCAGATTTGTAGGTGCATTCATCCCCCCTTTGCAGTTCACGTAAGTCTGTCCATCTTTGTACTTGCAGTTTCGTTTCATTTTCATTCAAGGTTATAGTACTAGTTACCTGAAAGATTGACTGAGAAAGCATAAATGATTCAGGGTGGTGTAAGGTTGAATTTGGATTACGAAGTCTGCATTCACTTCCTTTTCTGATGTGGGTAGCAGTTCATCAATAAGCTGTATGTATATGTGTTTGGGTCTGTTAGAATATGTTCTAGGTGATTTATTTGTTTTTCTTTATCTCGTAAGCTTCATGGAGATGCACTATAGACTATTAGATTTGAGAAATATGAAAATAAATAAGAAGAAAGCCGAATGGCGAGGTTAATCTTAATTTATGAGCTATAATGAGTGACCAAATGCATTAAGATGACAAGAATAAGCACTTTCACAGAATTTTGGTGGGGGTTCGTTAGTATGGAAATCAGTCCAGCAAAGGTTTTTAACCTTTATAATCAGCCTAGAATAAACCTGGAGTTAGTTTTTGCTGTCTCTTGTGCTCCATCACATTGTCGATTTAGCAAGTTGATCTATCTCATAAAATCAAAGAAAGTAAATAAAAATTAATTAATCTCACAAACTACTCGTGCTCATTTATGCGAAAGTTAGGGAGTAATTTGTCCTATATAATGCTTGGTGGCTAAAGTTTAGAAATTATCATTCCTGAGATTTTAATGTTGGTAATGCATGCATCTCTCTTCAGTGAGACATAGTAAATAAAGGGTTTGTGGTTTTTGTTGGATGGAATTCTCACTGGTCGGTTCCGTCTCTTGTGCATGATGAATAAGCACTGTTGTATGGTATCTAACTAATTTTTAGCTGATGTATTGTTGGTGAACTTCACTATGCACATGTTTTCCTCATCTGCTGGAACTGGGGCTGTTGTTTGTTTTATTTATTTTTTGGATACGAAGTGAAGCTTATATTATATTTGGTTGACTGTGATCTTTTTGTGCAAGGATAGTACTGTAGTTCAGTGTTGTCATATACATTGACGGTAGGCTGCCTAATTTCTCATATATGCTAGATTGTCATATACAATATTGACTCTGGGTGGACACGTGGAAGTAAGGTGCTTATTGTGCACAAGATAGACAGGTTTAAAGTGAGCTTTAACCAAAATAACTGAAAAATTAAGAATAGTCAACACGATTTTTATGAACTGAAGAGGATGGTGATGCAGCGGCAATATGATAGCCTCGTGAAATGTAGATTTTGGTTGTTGCTTCCCTCTATTGTGGTCTTATGTTAAATAAGACCGCCATATGGTATTTAGCTAATGTTTTTTGATGATGTGCTTATCTTCAGTAAAGATGTTGAGAAATCTTTTCAGTGCATCTTCAGTGTTGGGTGAGTTCTTATCTTGGTCAGGCTTGAAAGCTAGCAAGGATACATTTTGGAGATCAAGCACCATTAGTATCAAAAGACGGCTTTAAAGACCCAGAAAGTATCCGGAAAGCATATAAAAGGAACATCTAAGTAAAAAGAAAAATAATGGGGTCAGGAGAAGTTTAATGAAATGGAAGAAGCTGCTCTCAACTCACCTGAGTTATTGGCAAAGGTGGAGAATACGATGGGATTCTTAGAAGCAGCCGGCCCATGGTTCTTTTTCAGATACAAATACACAAAAACTGTGCTGATGATGCTTGACTTGGTTTCACTTATCTACACCTCTACTGGGACATCAGTACATACAGCTTTACTCATGTCCCACGTAACACTAATTGTTTGACAAACACAATATACCAAATTGAACATTTTAAATCCAAAAACGCAGAAGAGAAGTTTATTGTTGACTTGGTTTTATGCGCGTTCCCCTCCATAGCCGCACGAGGATGCTCATTCATCTATGCATACCAGTATCGGAGGAAGCTCTTGTTGATTGTTTGGTGTCCGTGTCCTGTCTCATCCTTCTTTGAGATGAGTGCGCATTTTACTTTAAGAAAAGCTCTGTGAACTGAGGAGATTGGAAGCAGCAACCTGGCACAACGGAAGGGCGAAGGAACTACTGTGCCATGGTTCATCGATCGTCCCGGAACAATGGAACTGAGTTTCTGCGTTCGCCACAAAATATGCTCAAGACGCAGTTCACCAAAATTTGCCTTTTGTTCGTGTCCATTTTGTAGTCTTAATTAGCTCTGAAGCTTCAATAAATGTTTTTGAGTAAGGTTCTCTGATTAAACACTGAGAATATAACTTTGATTGGAGTCCCACGAGTGTCTAGATTGTGATTCCACAGAGAATGAATTGTCAATTTGTCATAGATAGGCACCTAAATGCAAAACAAGCAGTAGGTAACTGAACACTTATATAAAGTGAAACAAATATTATTTGCTAAATCGATCGTGACCCCCTTTTTCGGCGTCATACATTAGTAGCAGTGATGCCATATATCCCTTGGATCAAAGTGTACAAAACATTACCATTTTCAATCTTAAAAATGTCCATATTGCACAGGCAACATAGATCGTGTGTGAAATCTCTGATCGAGTTTGCACATTTATTTTATATTGAGCTCAAGTGACCAGGAGTCCAGGATACCTAATCATAATCATGCTGTCACGTGCATGTTTGATAAGCAAAACTAGTACGTTACCCGGAGAAACAACATATATACAAGCTAGCTGTAAGGATTAAGGTTAGGGCAATTTACCGAAAACCATCCATAAATTTGGATTTTTTTCGGAAACCACCCGTATCTTTGAAAATTATAAAGTCACACCCTTAAGTTTATTAAATTTTACAGAAACCACCCATATATTTAAATTTAATCAAAATATTAATAAAAATGATAAAAAAACTTATAAAAATACGAAAAAATACATAATTAATTACAAAAATCATAAAAACATTGAAAAAATCAGGATATTAAATAAAAATAAAATATAATTATAAAATTGAAATTTATTCATATGATATGTATACAAATGTGAAAACTAAATTTATAAAAAAATATGGCGTCTTGAAAATTACAAAAAATTACCGGCAATCATCATTGCTCCATTAAATTTATAAAAAAAAATCATAATATCTTAAAATGAGTGTTTAAACTTTATTATATATGCAATAAAATTTGTGTTTGAATGCTTTATATATAAAAATGTAACAAAATTTAAAGTTATAACACACTATTATAAATTGTAAGACACCATATTTTTGAATAGATTTAGTTTTCATATTTAATACATACCATATGAATAAAAAGTATAGTACTTCATTTCAAATTTTATATTATTATTAACATCCTTATTTTTAAATTTTTTTATGATTTTTGTAATTATATGTCCCTTTTAGCATTTTTAAAAGTTTTTTTATGATTTTTGTTAATATTTCGATTAATTTTAAACATATGGATAGATTTTTTTTCATATTTAATACATACCATATGGATAATTTCAATTTTATATTTATATTTTATATTTATTTAATATCCTGATTTTTTAAATGTTTTTATGCTTTTTTTAATTAATTATGTATTTTATTTGTATTTTAATAAGTTTTTTTATCATTTTTATTAATATTTTGATTAAATTTAAACATATGGGTGGTTTCTGAAAAATTTAATAAACTTAAAGGTGTGACTTTATAATTTTCAAAGATACGGGTGGTTTCCGGAAAAAACCCAAATTTATGGGTGGTTTTCGGTAAATTACCCTTAAGGTTAAGACGCAATTAATAAGGCCAACACCAACATTTTCATTTCCACTTTTCTGGAGAAAAATAAAACCTCACACGAAATACAAATCATGAAACAAACCAAACAGAAAAGCAAATTACCACATGTAACCCATAAGTTAACCAAACTCTCATACTCATAACTACTAGAGAGTTGAGGTTAATAGTTGATTAATTAATCCTAGCACTTTATACTTACTAATATAGCATAAGTGCGAAATACATTGATCAATCTTTTTGATCAACCAGACATGTTTTCCAGCATGCCGATATTCATGTCACTAACAATATTGTTAGTACGTTGTTTCTTCACACTCCCTGCAGATCCATCCTCACTCCCGCCACCAGATTTCTCCATCACATTCTTTAATGCATCTCTTATTGAGCTGATGGAGTACTGCATGGGCATCTCCTCCCCATTTTCAGAGTTGCCACATTGATCATCATCTTCGGTGATGAACAACACATTCTCAATACGGCCTCCTAGAGTGGTTATTTCAGCCTTGATAATTTTGAGTTTCATCGCCTTTAAGGTGTTGATCAAGTCTGATAAGAGTTCTGGCCTGTCTTCACAGCATATTGAAGCTTTGATCACTAGCTTCCCGTAATCATCGTCTAAGGCATCAACGGTCAACTTGTCGGCCTCCGAAGGAACCAGCATGGACTCTGAAATTATTGCAGTCTGACGTTTTAGTTCTTTGACATGTTGGATCACTTCAGCTAGTAATGATGCTTTATCGGTCTGTACCAGTAGAACAATAACAGCATTATGAGCGAAATTGGCAAAACATATACATAACTACAGTTGATTTATAGAAAGAGAAAACCCTAAAATGGAATGAAAGAATCTTTTATATCAATTTAAATAATAGTTGCTACTATTTATAGTTATAGGGTTTAGTAGATTAAAGACAAGAAACATCCATGGAAGTATAAAGCTGTGTAAGTTGTTGCTTCTTTTTCATGCAAGTTTATGACAATGATCTCTTTATGCATATTTTGCGAAATCCTAAGGATGCCCTCACCTCGGAACTATAAAATTACTAATCAGCCCAATCAAAATCCTTACTTGTTCAAACCAAAAACTGAAAAATACGACATCTTCAAACTACACCGGTTGCTCCTTGATTCCTATTGTATTAATTAGTGTTGAACTAAATAATATATTTAGTCAGATAAAAAACAGAAACAAAAGAAAAGGATCTCAACGGAAAACGAAGTCAATCTTTGAAACATCTAAAAATCAAATAAGCAATGAATGTAATGGCTGATTCAAGATTTTGTTTTGGTATGACAATTAAATTGGTATATTGTGCATCTAATGAGAGCTACTTACTTTGGTTGTGCTTGGGAGGAGGCTACGGAGCTTAGCTAGATGATTGTTGATACGCTCTCTTCGCTTCCTCTCAGCTTCACTATGGCTCTTGGAAGCTGCGAGAGCCTTAGCATCCATGATTTCCTGGGCAGACATCTTTCCAAGCTGATCACAACCAAAAGGCGACACACCAGGATGGTGCATCACAGGACCAAGAGCTTCAGATAACAACCTGAGGTTGTGGTGGTCTGTTGAAGGAGGAGTACCATCATATGCAAACTGTAAAGAATTATGTAACTGTTGCTGGTGACCAATTCTTGATCTGCTGAACAAAGATAAGCCACTTGTTGATCCACCGTATGGAGGTGGAGGGTAAAAAGGGTGGACTTGAGGGATAGACCATGATGAGACCTCAGATGGGAAGATCAAACCAGCTCCAACACCACCATAGACATTGTCTGATGTCATCATCATGTTACTATTGCTCATATTCATGTTTTGTGATTGCATGAGTTGTTGTAGTAGAATCTGTTCTTGAAAGCTATGAACACTTTGTAAGTAGTCTCCCTCTTTCATATCACAATATAATAGCCCTCATCAACTTACAATCTCCGAACGTTCGTGTTGTTGTTTATGATCACATCAAATCATGATATTAAAGGAAGACATATAGGTCGCTTTGCAATTCAAAGTATAATATTGGATATGGAAGAAATACAGGAGACCAACCCTTAAATGGATTAGCTCTGTGTTTTTGCCTTCCTTATCTCTCAGTGGCGCTTCTTCGAAGATGTAGCTAGTTGTTGAGATAGGGTTTGTGTGGGAAGCTCTATTGTATATGTTCCCTTGTCGTGTGAGTTTCTTCTTGATGATGAGAAGAAACACATTTAATGAAGAGCATGATAGATATAGGAGTGAGAAGAATAAGTAAGAGAAGAAGTGAAATGTGTAGGGGTTCGCTCAGAAGATAAGAATAAAATAGTCAAAATTAATAAATGGACAAATAAGAAAACGGAAAATGTGTTGCTTTTGAAATATGCTTTCTGCTTGTCTTTTAGCTAGCTCAAGACTTTGTCTTGTTATAAACATTAGAATCCTTTCACCCATCACAACACACACCAAATCAGTCTCCGAATATATTGCAATTCAAGTCTTGAAAATTTCAAGACATTCTTAATTAAACGAGTTATCACTCGAATACCTTCTACTTTTTTTGTTAAATCTATGCGGTTCAAGTTATATAACAATTACAGTTTGAATCCTGATATATAGGACGAGATAAAGTATTTAGAGTAAGAACAAATTTTATTAATTTCATCGTCAATGAAATGGGAGAGTAATGATTGAACGTGACAAGAATTACATTATATATGTACGCATAATTGTTGACAGTAAGAGGTGTGGATGTAGTAATGATGAGGTCTTCTCTATTTCCTTTCTTCTCACGGCATTCTATATTCCAACACATATGCACTTCGCTTTTCCACATCCCTTTGATTTATGTTATAATTTCTACTGTCTGTTTTATAACTTACCGTACTACTGTAACATTAATCTTTTTTCTCTAGATGTACCAGAAAATTATACTCTTTCAAATATAATTCGTTTGAATTTCAACTTCAAAATTAACATTTTTATAGGATCTTGTGGACTGTGGCTTGAAATTGCGAGTTCATTTTAATTCCGAGATGAGGCGGCGAGTAAATGCACATGTTGCTTGCCATGTTCGCCGCGTTTCAATTTGAAAAAGAAACCCGTTATTTGAAATCGTGGGTAGCTTGTCCAACAAAGAAATATGCAGGATCTAATTGCACACAAAAATAAGAAAAATAATAATGAAAAAATAAGGAAAGAAATAATTAATGAGAATATCTTTAATAAGGAATGACATATTATATGTGATCAAAGAAATAAGAAGTAACTTTGATGAAGAGGTGGGATTTCCTCATAATTTTATTGATATATATGATTCACTTACCAGTACTTGCAAGCATGAATATCAATCTTCTACGCAAGCTCTACATATATAAGTCTGCCATCAAGCTTATTTAATACGAAGACGGCGTTTAAATTGCAAAATGATCCCAATAACATTGTATATCTTATTGAGTTTTTGTTGTAGTTGTTGATGAAACTAGATCCACACTAATAATCTATATAACTGAGAATTAGGATCTTTTGTGTGAAATCGAAGGATGTAATTTTAGTCGGTTGATTTGATTAATTTGATGTTTTAGATTAAAGTTAATTTTTAATTATCGGGCGGTTGGATTTGCAAAAAATACAAACAGTTATGAATTGACGGTTATCATTATCAACCGTTGGATTAAAAAAGAATGATTAAGATTGTGTCATTCAATGTTACTAAAAGATGATTGTCCCTATAAATCCTATTCCATATAACTGAATACCCAATATTTACTAAAATAAGTTTGCTAAATTGTCTTGAAGTGTTTTTATTTTTATGAAAATGGTTCAAGTAGGACATGATGCTAACTTAATGATTCACTTACTAATAAATATTTGTTTATGTTATTAAAATACAAGACAAATGTGCGTGGATTGAAATGTCAGTGTTAAGGTATGAAAGAAAGGGCAAGTTTAGGACAAAAAGAAACAAAGAAACACAAAAGTGGGCACACGAATTAATACACCAATTGTCTACCGACCAAAACTGCAGCAAAGATGAACAAAGCTTTTCTTATTGTCCTCAGTCATTACCTGTATGTAAATGAAATGAGATGAAACTGTAAAATGGAGTGGTTTTTTAGAAAATAAAAATCAACTTTTGCGCCCCTGAGATGCTTTAATTCTACACCAAGGCCTAACGAGCCTTTTCTGTTTCTCAAGAACCCATTTTAATCATTGTGTCTTGGAACGCACTCTTTCAAAGCCCTCCTCTCATATTTAAATCCCATCTCTTGTCCCGCTTTTCTAGACTTTGCTTCAGCTTAACTTCGATATAGCCAATTAAAACTGTCGACTCTTAAGCTTATTCTCAAAAACCTATTGAGTTTTCATTTGCTCAAAGAATTTATTTTGATAGTCAAGAATCATACATGACTCGAATCATAGATATGTCGACGTTTTTAATTCATCAACCTCCAGATTCAAGAGATTTAGATGTTGATAGGTAAAAACAGATATCGCTTAGGGGACTGACACGCCAACAATAACTTATTAGTTGGTTTTTTATTATCTCTGGTCTTTTATCATTTTATGGTTTTGGTTTATCAGGTTTTGGTCTGGTCATAGATTTTGAGGCCTCTAAGGGATAGTGGAATTATTGCATAAGCTACCATCAGCTAGATTGATAAGCTACATATTGATCAATAACAGGTCTTTATGAAAATGGTAGAGCAACAAAACACTATCATCAACCACAACCATAGTTGTCGAGGCGACAAGTCGAAGCGAGGTTTACGGATTTTCAGTAGTCGACTAGTCGACTAGTCGATGACTAAGCGTAGACTAGTCGAGAATTTACATGTATGCAATATTATATGTATAAATTATATAAATAATTATATATAGATATATTTCATAGGAAAGAGTTCAAGAGCGACAACATAAATTTTGTAGGACTGAAAGACATCATCTCAACCGTTGATTTCTATTCATCCAATGGTTGATATTGATAACCGTCAATCTCAACCGCCCGTGTATTTGCAAATCCAACCGCCTGTTTAATTAAAAACCAACTTTAATCTCAACCGTTAGATTAATCAAAACCAAGAGTTGAGATGATGTCTCTATGTCTTACAAAAATTTATTGTTCTTCTAGATCCGAACTCATATTTCATATATATAAATAAAACTAATAGCAGATTGTTTCCATGATTTATACAAAACAAATAGTTTACCAAAAGGTTTGATCATTGTAGAACTCCAAAAGAGTTTAAACTAAGAATAAAAACAAACATAACAGAGAAAGTGAAATTAGATGGAGTTTAGGGTTTTTTATTGGGTGACTTGGTTTTTTAATTGAATGTTGGGTTTTTTTATTGGGCCAGAAAGTCCAACTAGTCGTCGACTATTCGAAGAAAACGAAGTAAACGAACTAATCGACCGACTAGTCGACAAATCGACCGACTAGTAAACAATTACGTAGTCGAGATTTATAGTCGAAGCTGAAATAACGACTTGTCGATTAATCGTCGACTAATCGCGATTAGTCGAGCGCCACAACAACTATGACCACAACTATAAAGACTCTCCTTAGAGATCCATATATTCTTTGTTTTGACGTTCTTCCTTCATTATGTCCCTCTTGGTGCCAAGCAATCTTCTTTGCTTTCATCTTAATTTTGACTGTACCATCCAGCACGCTGCATTGGCATGGCCTACTTCAGCTATAATATTGCTTTGCAACTTAAAACTAGTTTAATATGTGCCAATTCTACAAGTTGAGATACACCATGTCCAATATGTTAATTTTTACATGTGCAAATATATCTTGCATAATAACGCTAAAAACTAGATTTTGAAAGGGTGTTGCGATTATATATAATTAGATTCCGAATTTTCAAATACTTTAGGGTTCAACGTTCCTATAAAATTAGATAGAGGCAATGATAGACGCTGGAGGATGAGATATGCATCAGAATTTGGAATTATCACAGAAAATTAAAGGTATCGCGCATCGCATTATCAATTATAGCCTAACAAGACAGCCTTGTCGATTTTCAATCCAACGTCCAAACTTGTATATGCCTATTTAACTGCTCAGTGCTCATAACCATGATATTGTTGATATTACTTTAATAGCTTATTTTGGTTAACCTTGAGTAACTATTGCTGAAGAGCTGACACCATGTTGGTGCATGTTTGCCCTAAAGTGGGTTCTTGATGGATCAATGCGTGTTAACCCCATGTCAGTGTATCTTGTGATGAAAACAAGTAAAAAGGACAAGGACCGAACCGGCCTTCACTTTTTACTCTTAGTTTTTTGACAAAGCAAACTCTTTCAAGCATGCATACTCCAAGACCCCTCGACTAACCCACATGATCTCTCAAAAGCTTTTGAATCCTCTCCTTTTGAATGTCAAGTCATATAATTTGTGGTACTAGAGAAACAGGGTCTAACTTTTAATTATCTATCAGCTTGTTTATGCTTTGTTATTGTCTCTCTTTTTATTGAGTGAAACGTACTCCTAGCTTGCTTGCTTGCTTGCTTGAAGTAAAGCTCAATGAAACTTGATCAAAGGCTCTTTCTCTCTAGCATTTACCAACATGCATGCTCACTATCATTGTTTCCTCCACTTTGCTCCCTTGCTTTTAACCTAACCCTGTGATCCCTTTTCACGGTCACGGATTCGTACTTACAAAAGTTTTTCACGTCCGACATATCCCACTTATTTCACTTTCCCAGAACTCTAAAACGTGAAGAGTAACCACCTTGCAAGCTATATACAGTTACTTGAAACTGAAATGAATCCAATTTGGACAACACAATGAAGAAGTCTATGATGCAGATCCAGAAATTGTATGATGAAACTGTTTCCAATTAAAGAAAAATATTGTGTTAGTTATTAGAGCGGCGTACTACCTTGGACAAGCTCGAAATCCCTTTTTTCACACTAATCTCTTTTGGGACACTTTTGGTGGTCACACGCATGGCGGATTCGGTCCCCCATGCCTTGTACCTTTTCATCTTTTTCATGCACATAGTATGACTTTTCTCTATTGGGATAAATATTGGATATGTCATTTTAATTAAACTTAGAAAAATATATATAGTTATGACATTTACTCATGTGTGTCCATCTATTTTGATGGATTTATGGAATTCATTTTGTATCAATTAATTACATTTTATCAATGCATCAGATTAAGCCAACACATTAATGAGACATGTGAGTTACACATATTTTGCACATGACAAATGCATTGACGTGGTGCAACATCAATTATTGATGAAATGTAATCAATAAATATAAAATGAATTTAATATATCCAACAAAATAAATGAATTTATCAAAATAGGTGAATCCATATAAATTATTTCTTATATATTATATTATTAATCACGCTTTCAATTCAAACATTGGATATGATAGCACCAGCACCACACTAAATAAAATGATCCCCACAGACAAGGCTTGTTGTTGGATCGAGGTTAGCTTGTACTTCTAGTCGTGAGGGTCGACTTGTCCCTCGATACGACTAGTCGCAGCGGAATAAACAAGAGTACTGTAATAAACACAAGTAAAACCAATACTCACGATTTTAGGTGGAAACCCAACTGGGAAAAACCACCCCTTCCAGCAGCAACTGGAAGGATTCTCAACTTCGAACTTTATTGATATCCTCGAACCGAATACACTCGAATCAGCTAGTACAACTCCTCGTTTACTACTGTTCTAAGCTGCACCCCTTGATTCTCAGACACCAATCAAACTCCAAAGTTCTGCAGCAAATCGTCTCACACTAGATGAACTGACGCAGTCTCTAGCGTAACACGAAGAGCACTCAACCAACTGATAAACACGGTCACGCTGGCTCCTTGCTGCCTTGCTCGTCTCCTTGTGCTTTGGTCTCGATCGCTCCTCTAGCTCTCTCACAAAGTCACACGGCTACAAGCTCCTGCTGCTGGCTTTTATACTAAGCCACTCCTCTCAATCAAACCCTACAATCCATGCAAGATTCAATTTAGGAAATATCATATCTTTTCAAATCTTTGTTCAATAAATCTTTTCTAAACTCTAAAAAGCAGTTAGGATATTATCATTATCATATAGGCAGTTAGAATATTATCAAAATCGATCTAATCAAATTAAGAAACAAAATATTCTTCCCTGATTTTTCTGGGTCCGAAATATCAGGAACTGCCAACGACTTCAGACTAGTCGTTCGTAAGTCCAGTGAAGCACAATCTGCACACTCAATACACTAGTCAGTATTGATCACTTGTCATCATCAAAACCCCAAGGGTTCAACAATTTCCCCCTTTTTGATGATGACAAACAATCTGGAAAAAATAAGAACAAGACAAGTGATGTGCAGATTTAATTACCGACCAAGCTACGAGCATTCCCCCTAAGTCCATGCGCTAGGTCTCATTAAGGTTCCTTAGGAACTGAGTGAACTGAGTCCTTTACCTGCACATAACACCACTACTCCCCCTTTTGTCATTATCAAAAATATCAGAATCCTTCTTGGGTAGAACAAGAGACAAGCAGAACACCAAAATATCAGCCAACATAAGCAGGTGTAAAAAAGTGCAGTTCATAATAAAACCGCCCGTCACATCGGGCAAAACAGGACACAAATTCAGTTCAAAGTTTAACAAGAAAAGGGAAAATGTGCTAGGTCGGAACTGAAGGGCCTAGAGGACTGGTCATCAGAGATCAAGAGGTACGACTGGTGGCTTGAGCAGCAATAAATTTGTCCATTCTGATCAGCTAATCCACCTTCTCATTCAGAGACCGAAGCAAGCTAATAATCTCCTTCCTCTGAGAAACAGCACTTGTATCCTCAGCTTGCTTCTTATCCTCTTGATCATCATCCAGGTCTACCACTGGTACAGTCTTCTTCTCTTTCTCCTCATCTCTGGTGACTCCCTCAGACAACTCATACTTATGTACCAACCAATGCCTTCACTCCAGGCATAGTTGATACGTCCCATATGTCCTTCATTGAGTTGTCGGGAGCAGCAGACTTCAACCTTCGGATGATAAGCTTCAAAGTACTTGAGGATCATCTTGACCAGTCTGGGGTATGGCAGCTTCTTGGACTCAGACTTCTTGACAACCACCATGAGTTGGAGGATGATCTTTGTCAAGTTCACCGGTGCCTTTATCAATATTTTCCACAACAGAACCTCCTCATAGGTGGTGGGAACAGTATGCTTACCTCCCCTTGGCAGCAGACACAGTGCTAAATACTCCAGGAACACTCGAGAAATCACGGGCATATTCTCTCCCTTGCCCAGCACGATTTCATGGATTTCTGCCTCGGCCACATCCCTGGGGATTCCTGCATTCAGCTCATCATACCCCTTGCACTGTATTTCTAGGATAGTAGCAAGGTCTCTCAGTGAACTCTCCTTCAACTTAACACACTGTCAACAATGCACTACCAGACACAACCTCAAGTGACTTATAAAATTCTTTAACCAGTGCAACATCTACCAGTGCTGGCCCAACAAATAACTCATCCCATCCTTGACACGTAAACAGATCAACCACAATACCAAGATCATTATCTAACAAATAGTCAGGATCAAAAGCCATGTCTCTAATGATACCTTGGCATGCCTTGTCCGAGGACTTGGGGAAATCTTTGGCTGCATCTTTCCTCGCCCTCACCTTACGGTCACCAGAGACAGCTGATTCTGCCTTCCTCTTGTTGCTTGGCAGTATGCCGGAAGCAACTTCCTTCCCTTTGTTTCTGGTGCCGATTCTCCTGCCCAGAGAGATTTGAATCGG